>LGRX02005622.1:0-32568 GCA_001247695.2 Cymbomonas tetramitiformis
CGTTGTGATCCAAACTGCGTATGACTCCGACCGGGCCGTTGTGATCCAAACTGCGTATGACTCCGATCGGGCGGTGTGATCCTCGTTGTGTTTTACGTGTGTGGTTTTGCATGACATCTTTGGCGAGTGCGGCCCGGCAGCTTCCAGGAGGAGTACTTGTGGGTCAGACGAGCGCAGTTAAGGTTCAGGGAGGCGAGAAGGTAGGACTGACGAGGGAGAAGCAAGGCGGTCAACAGGACTGGGCGTTGAGGGAGGAGAAGCAGCTGCTGCAGACGCGCACAGCACTTGCAGAAGCCTCGGCGGCCGTCCTGGAGTACTCCAAGGTGGCATTCCTGAAACGCCCTCTGAGGCATATGTCAGCGCAGGGCATCAGCCCACAACAACCTGTCTCTAAGGAGGCCGGAGCATGAGTCCCGCGCTGCATATCGATTGACCGGTTTGGTTTGGAGACCGCGCACGACGTGGGTGGCACTGCTGATCACCCGGCACTCTCCTCGCATGCGTCCAGGGGCAAGGGGGATGTGACGCAATGTGTCAGGCTGCTTCCTAAGCTGAATCTGAGGCAGTGGCTGAGGTAGGGCATCGGTTTGTTCGGGGAAGACTGCCCTGCTCATCCCCTGCTAATTTGAATCTGGAAGGGGTGGCCCGCAGGTGCAGACCAAAGGCTCGCAGGCGATGCAGTCTACCAGCTCGGCCTCCCAGACACAGGAAGGTGAGGTGTCGGCTATCTGAGGCTCTGCTCGGGGTCCCCGCCGCTGCCACTCAGTCCGTGCATGGAGAACTCCGTCAGAGGAGGAGATGCTCCAACCTTTGCCGGCGCTGCCACGTAGCTTCGTCAGGTGCTGGCGCGTGATGTGACGAGAAGGTGTGGGTGGAGGATGGGGGGGAGGTGGTGGGCTGTCCAGCTGAGCTCGCCTCTGCCAATCACACCTGTCCGGTGGGGCATGTGCTAACGGCCGCCTACACGAACACTAGGGGAGGATCTCCCAGCAAGGGAATGGTGATGTCACAGTCATGCCCGGTGTGTCATGGGGACATCATTTCGCCATCTTCCCCCGGAAAACTCGGACAACTCGTACACAACCCAACAAAAGGTACCGAACACCACGCACACCAACTAGGATAATCAACTTCTACTTAGTTTGCATACTCAGGCATAGCATTAGTAGAATGTGTACGAACTCACACACACACACACACACAGTTGAATCTTATAAATCTGAAAAGTATTTTGTGAGTTACAGTCAGTGCTTTATATCATCACACGTGTGTTCTCTATCTAAGCTTACTGTTACTCAGTCATAGCTTCTACAGTACTCGTACTTGTACTCTTGTGTTTTGTGACAGATACTGTGTACATTTTGAATTGATCTTCTGTCTCTTGCAGACTCATTGTCATCATTACTCTGTCCACATCTACACATAGTACTGTACTCTGTCAGCACAGTCATACTGTCATACTGTCATACTGTCAGAATTTGTACTTTTTGCCTCGCTGTGATTAACACTGCATGAGAGTTTACTGTTTTCCTACTCCTCCTTACTCAGTGCCTTTGAAAATATCTCAGCACCACAGCACTGAGTACTCGAAAACGTTCCAAAGCCAGGCTTTTTGTAAAGAAGTCTGCCAAATTCTCCTGCGTAGGCACTTTAGCAATGACAATTCTACCCAGCTCTACCAACTTTGCTACATATCGATTTCTCACTGCCACATGCCGTGTTGCTGCATTGTTCAGAACATTCTCTGCCTGTGCCACCGAAGCATGATTGTCTCCATGAATTGTAACAGGCAACTTGACAGGTGAAAACTCGGTCAGCAGATTCACAACATACTCAACGTCCCGTGCACATTCTGACAACGCTATCAATTCTGCCTCTGCTGTGCTCACTGCAACTGTCTTCTGCAATTTTGACGAATACATGACAGTACTTCCATTCAGTCGCACCAGTGAACCTGTAACAGAGCGTCTGGTCACTTTGTCTGCTGCGTGGTCTGCATCTGTATAAGCTGCCACTACCAGTTTTGCATTCAGTGACGCTGGCGAACTGCACTGCATAGTCAAGCACACATGAATAGTTCCCTTCAAATATCTCAGCACACGCTTCAAATGCTGCCAATGCTCCTGCCCGTAGCAGTGAGAGAACCTGGCCAAATAACAGACCGCTGTCAAAATATCAGGCCGTGAGCACCGCGCCAGCCACATCAATTCCATCACCAGATTAACATAGGGAAGCTTCTCCAACTTCTCCTCCGAGTCCACAGGCATCAGAGACAGTCTGGGCTCCATTGGTGTCATACACGGATTACAGTCCTGCATAGAGTACCTCTCCAGCATGCGCTGTATCAGCCCAACCTGACTGATTTGACACTCTCTGACCAGACCATAGTCACTGAAAGTCATACTCATGCCCAGCAACTCCACCAGTGGTCCTTTGTCCTTACTGGGCCATTTCGCACTGAATTCTCTGAAAAATTCCACCTTCCACTCCACTGAAGAAGTGAATACAGTGTAGTCGTCCACGTGCACATACACAAATACCACCAGTGTACCAGGCTGCCAGATGTAAAACAGACACGGGTCAATGTTTGACACCCGTAACCTGTGGTCATAAGCAAGCAGGAACTCTTTGCTCGTCTTGTACCAGATGCGCGGTGCCTGCTTCAAGCCGTACACACTCTTCTGCAGCATTCCGTACCGCACTCCTCGAATTGTCCGTGCATTAGGCCAGCTGACATACAAAGGAACGTCCACGTCCAGCTGACCATTCAGAAAGCACGTGATAACGTCCATGGCAAAGGCCAATAGTCCCAACACCAAACTGAGCTGAATAAGAATTCTCAAGGTTGACAGCTGAGTGCACGGTGCATACACGTCCTCATAGTGCACTCCATGCTGCTGACCGTTGCCACATACCACCCACCTGGTCTTCCTCTCGGTCAGCTGCCCTGCAGAGTCCAGCTTCGCCTTGTACACGGCCGTCATGCGCATGACCTTCTCGCCAGCAGGCACCGTCTCCACCGGCAAGATAGCTTTCTTCACGTCGATGAGAGCGCACTCCTCCTTTTTGTCCGACTCCTGCCACTGCACTGAGTCTGGTCCATTCACCAACTGAACCCATCCTTTCGGCTCCGTCACCCCCACCGGCAACCCCGTCACTTTTTCCTCCTGAGCCACCAGAGCGACATGACGGGTCTCAAACCTCACGCAGGCCTCACCCACATCGATTGCCGAGCCCCTCACTCCAGCATGACGCTCCAATATCACCTGGTACGGCAACACATGGTCCTCCCGTGCCGTAGCACACACCACTGCTGCCTCCCATTCAGCTCCTCCTGACCTCTGCACTGTCACCTTCTCAAACAACGGATAGAATGAGTTCACTGTACACTGCGCACAATACTCAAAAAGCAACGCAAGATGCTCCACCCGTGCCTCCAGAAACGCACTCACCGGCGTCCAAAATGATCCACCACCAGCACTGTTCAACTTCACGACACCAGTGAACTCGTCACCCTTCTGTACCACGTAGGCACGCAGATCCAATATAATTGTCGCTGTGCCCACAAAAGCTGACACGAAGTTTCCGTCGAGAGACTCACAGTCATATAACGATCTCAACGGTGTCAGCATAGAGGGATCCCAAGACATCACCAGCTGTCCATACTGATCAACGCGCTCGTCGAACCGAACCATCCCACTTCTGACCACCTTCTCCTTGTCTGGGCTGTACAGCAGATAAGCCGTTGATCGCTCCTCGTGTCCCACGTAGATCAAAGGAGTAGCCCGATCAGCCAGTTTCGAGCGCAGGCTGGCGTCGATGAACGCGTAAGCTCGACACCCGAACACACGCAGTACAGACAGATCGTACTTCTGGTTCAGCACTTGCAAACTAGACTTCATGCCCAGCCGAGCCTTGCAAAGTCGATTGATCAGATATACAGCGTGTCTCATAGCCAAAGGCCACATAGTCGCAGGCAAACCAGCTGTCGCCAGCATAGCTCTAGCCTTCGTCTGCAGATACTTGTTCATAGTCTCCGCCCTGGCATTGTTCTCATGTAAGTACGGTGACGTTGTCCTCTGCACGATGGCATTGTCCTCACAGTACTTCTTCGCCTTCCCAGACACGATGGTCGAGTCATTGTCCGAGTGCAATACCAGCACGTCCAGGTCGTACACCACCTGCTCAACACTGGTGTCCTCCTCAAGGAACACACGGCCAGTCGCCTTCACCATCTTACGATAGTCCTCCAGAGCGTCCACATACTCCAACTTCTGCTTCCAGACATAGAAATGACACACGTCTGAGTAGTCATCCACGTGAATAGTGTACCCACGATAACCTTTGGTAGACGTCACGAACGGTCCACCATGATCGGTGAAAGTCAGCTGTCCCATCTTGACAGAGGCCTGCCGCTTCTCCACCACCTTCCGAACAGACTTCGGGACCCTTCCCCTGTCTGTCGTGTGCGATGGCCTCTTCGGCGCCGCCACCTGACACGCCATGCACCTCACAGAGCAGCTCAGTACACTGCCACTCCGCAACTCCTCAGAATTCACTCCGAGGTCCACCCCCTGCAGGTCCATGACCTCCACGTGCTTGTCACAAGCGTGGCCCAGCCTGATGTGCGCAACCACTCTCGCGTCCACCCTCGGAACCACAAATTGGTCAAGATACAGTACGACCACAGGACACGGGGTCCCCTGAATGAACACGCGACCAGGCTCAGACTCCACCAGTTCAGAGACATTGTAACACTGATCAGTCCTCGCAGAGAATATAACGCTGCCCTTAGAATAGATGTGCAGCTCCTCAAATTTAGTCGTCAAACTCTACCAGGCTGCGTTTGGCTTGTACAGCAAAACGAGCAGAAACTTCGTGTTCACAGGGTCCTTCGGAAAGTCCATGAGAACCTTCATCAGCAGCCTCTCAATGAAGGCGTCGTCGTACGGCGGATTGCCCCAGAAGCTGCGTCCCGTCAGACAATGAAGAAAGACCGAGTTCACCAAGGAATAATACTCGTTCACCTGTCGATTGTGCTCGTCAGCACATATATCTAGATGAAAGGGCCCCTTCTCCTCATTCCACTTCTTGAACTCGGTGAACTTCCAGTTAAACTTGTCCCTCACCGGACAGTTCTCCTTCTCGTCGCACTCCACCCCCGGCAGCGCAGCCTCCACGATGACCTCAGGTAAGACATACACGTTCCCCTTTCTGCACACGTCGTACTCGCACACGTTCCTCTTGTCACGCAGTACACGGTCTCCAAATTGAGCATACAGACCAAACTTGTCCTCCAAGCTCACCGCGGATACCAGATTGAAAGGCGACTCCGGCACGTACTGCGCCTCCACCTTCAGCACGTCTGCCTTCTTAGTCAGCCGATTCCACAAGGTGATACTCCCTTGACCTCCTCCTCGAGACGTGTTTACTTCGCCAGCCATGACCTTGAAGGACACGGCTGCTGACTCGTTCACCTGTGCGCCGTCAAACATAGACAGGTCATTAAAAATGGACTTCGTCGCCATACTATCAAAGTACAGCTCCCTGTCTGAGTCCACCACAGTCATTGCACACAGGTCTCCTCCTGGAGCCTGTACAGAGTCCTCGTAGTACTCATTTTGCACCTGTGCGTCGTCCTCCTTGTCGCGATTAAACACACCGTACACCCAGGTGTCCTCCAACACCTCGCCTGTGTACACCACCTTCTGGTCTGCGACAGTAGTAACCACGAGACAGGCTACGTGAACCTCCTCGTGATTCTCCAAGTTCCAGAGCTCCCCCTCAGAAGTCTCTGTACGACGCGGCCGCGCGGAACTGGATGAAGTCGCCGCCTCCACCGTCGTTGCTGCTGCGTCAGGTGCCTTCTTCGCTGCGATTTTCTTGAGTCTGCGCGCATAGTTCTCACGAACCGCCCTTTCCTTAGCAGGATTAAGCTTGATGAACTCCTCCATACCCTCCGGGTTCACTATCCAGCATTTTTCGGCAGAGTGGACGCCAGAGCACGTAGGACATATCAGTTTCTTCCCGTCATTCACCTTCTTCTCCTCGCCCTGTCTGCGCCTGTCCGCAACCAGCGCTCTCGCAACAGCAACAGTCTCACCGTCCACAGTAGCTCCCACTATACTCGACGAAGGAACCAAAGATTGCTGCACCACGTTCACGAAAAAATACTCGGACCTCTGTACGAGCATATCAAAAGAAGGACGACGTTCCTTGCTCATATCAGCAACCACCTGCGAATACTCGATAGGCATAGCGGCCACAGCCATTGCAGTCACCAGCACCTCCACCGTCGTAGGGTCAAGCCTCGCGCCGCCGTAGTTAGCCACAGAGCTCATTACGTCTCCAAAGTACCCCAGCTGCTTCACAGGGTCCTCATTCACGTTCACAGTCAGCTTGCACAGCTTCTTCATTGAACCAGCGAGTTGCCCAAACAGCTGCGGCTCCACTCTGCATTTCAGCTTCCTGAACGCCTTCAAACCGTCATTGCCACAACGTCGTACCACGTCAAAGGCGTCCCCGGCTGTGACCTGCTTCAAAATTGCTGATAAAACCGTACTTGCGACACTGGCAGAACCAGGCACAGTAATGAAGCTGTCGCCGTCTGCAAAGTCTCCGTCCTCCGCGTCAGTGTCGCCATAGTCAGCCCGTGATAAACGCATATCTCCTGCCTGTGATGAAGGCTTGTCCTCTGCAGTCGATTTACCACTCGTTTTAGAAGCAAACGAGTTCAGTCCTTTGATATCTGCTATATCTGAGACTTGATAGTCGCACACCAGTTCTAGCAAGTCAGGATAAAACGTCACTGCTGACTCTAACTGTGTCTTAAACTGAACCCAGGATTCGTACTGATTCCTTTCAGTTCCCGTGTACTTCGTCGTACCCAATAACTTCACCACGCACTGAACTGTCTTCTGTGCGTTGGCAGGGCTAATGACACCCAACTCAGCTTCTTCATGATCTGATGTTTTCGCAGGCTCTTTCTTCTCGGCACTCAACACCTTAATTGTCTCTGCCATTGTCTTCATGAAAGCTGCCTGCTGCTCTACCAAGTCCTGAAGCTGTGATTCCCGCGTAGGATACTTCCGTTCTGAAACTGGCACCCCCGCGTCAGCCATGACGACTGTATCTAAACTACCTCAGACCTATACCAGGCCCATAACCTAGGATAATCAACTTCTACTTAGTTTGCATACTCAGGCATAGCATTAGTAGAATGTGTACGAACTCACACACACACACACACAGTTGAATCTTATAAATCTGAAAAGTATTTTGTGAGTTACAGTCAGTGCTTTATATCATCACACGTGTGTTCTCTATCTAAGCTTACTGTTACTCAGTCATAGCTTCTACAGTACTCGTACTTGTACTCTTGTGTTCTGTGACAGATACTGTGTACATTTTGAATTGATCTTCTGTCTCTTGCAGACTCATTGTCATCATTACTCTGTCCACATCTACACATAGTACTGTACTCGGTCAGCACAGTCATACTGTCATACAGTCATACTGTCATACTATCATACAGTCAGAATTTGTACTTTTTGCCTCGCTGTGATTAACACTGCATGAGAGTTTACTGTTTTCCTACCAACCTCGTGCACCCACGCGCACAGCCCAAAGGAGTCGGTCCAAGGATAAGCCACCCACACACATACCTATCGTCTCCAGAGACACAGCGGCGGAGCTCGCAGCGCGTCAACGGTGCAGGTGCAGAGGGGCTCACGTGGCTCAGTAAGGCTTAGGGGGGCCCATTTTCACTAGTGAGCTCCGGAGAGTCCGGAGAAGTGTCCCGAAGTGTGTGCTGAATCCTTTGATCCCCGGTCTGGGTACATAGTGCAGATCCTTTGTGGTTATGTGATGGCAAAGGAATCGGTCCAAGGATAAGCCACACACCTATCGCAGGGCTGATCATACGACGGGCCGTAGGGCGATACCCAGCCAGAGGTGGTTGGCGCAGGGCGGGTGGAGGGAGTTTGAGGAGGCATGGGCCCCAACCTGGGCCAGGGGGAGGTGGCTCGACGAGAGGAGGTGGAGAGGTTGGCGCCGATGGGCAGGGCTCGGGAGGACGTGATTGAGGAGAAGGACTGTGCTACGCAGGCCGAGCAGGATGGTAATGGCGGCGGGACGCAAGGGTCTGGGGGAAGGCAAGATGAGCAGTCCGGGCAGGCTTCTGGTGGGGCAGGTGAGGCGGGGAGGATGGTGTCACGGCTCTTGGAGAGTATGGAGGACACGCGGCAAGAAACACCGAATCTGCGGGTGGCTGGGGGCCAAGGACAGGGTATCCGTGGGAGCAGGCGGGCCAAGCCAAGCGGCCTCGTCGCAGCACCTGAGCGTCCAGGATATCTTGGCAGAGTGGGAGGACCTCTCATCGCCGGGGCTGGAGTGCGGGGTCCCCTCATGGCTCAAGAGCACAGCGGGGCCTCACCACAGCACGCGATGGCCTTGGCCGAGGAAGGGGTGGCCACTTTGATGGGGGCAAGCCGGCGAGTGACCCAGCTGCTTGAAGGGGCTTTTGGCATGGGAAAAGCTGGTGAGGAGGGTGTTGAGCGAGGTGCGGGTGGAAGGGTGATGGGAGGAGTTTACCTTGCCTCTCAGAGCCTGAGGGCCCTTCGCGGCAGCGATGATCACTTACAACAGGTTGCACAGCAACAGACGCTGTCTCATCGGCTTCCCTGCCCATGTGGCGAGGCTGCTGGCTGTGCCGGAACTATTGGTGATGAGCAGCTGTCGGGACAGCGACGACCGGCTGGTGAACTATCAGCCACCGGGAGGGCTTGGGGCACAGAGGCATTTGTGGGGACGGGACCCCAAGTAGAAACAGTGCAAGTGTAGAGCGCATTCCTGAAGTTCGCAGCTTACTCGCAGGATGTCCAGCGCAAGGGCTTCCTTGCCATAGAGTTGGAGGTGGGGGAAGGGGCAGGCACAGTTTTGTGGCTGGCGTGCAAGGTCAGAAGGAGGCAGTTCGGTCCATCATTCTCAGCCCCTTGGGACGACCCTTTGGAGCACTGGACGTGCAGTGGGTGGACAACCTCTCTTGAAACCAGGCTTTGGGGCAGGCAGGGAGCAGGTTGGTGGCTCTGATCGCAGGCTTGGTCGAAGGGAGATGGCTCCGGCAACTCAGGGGGCAGAAGTGAGTCGGCGTCCGGGGCAAAGCGGTAGTGCGCAGGCAGTGCAGTTGCAGAGGCGCTTGAGTGGCCCTGCGAGGCTTCGGCGGTCCCTTGGTCCTGTGAGAGGGTACATAGTGCAGCCAATGTTCTGTGGCTCGATGGTGCCAGAGGAATCGGTCCAAGGATAAGCCACACACGAGTGCTGCGAATTGTCTGCTGAATCCTTTGATCCCGGATATGGGTACATAGTGCAGCCGACATTCTGTGGTTATCGGGCACCAAAGAAATTTGTTCAAGGATGAGCACACAGAACCTCGCGAATATTGGTTTCTGAGGGAGCGGTTAGGCCCATGTGCGGGGGCTATACAGCCCTCTCAACACTTGCCCAATTGCGCACCTTGATTTTGGACGTGGGGGAGACAGAGGGTCGATAAGCACCCAATACTGCGAAAGTGCTTGATCCTGCACTTGTTGAAAATGTCTGAGAGAGCCGTGAGAAGGAATTTTCCAATCTGACTGAGTTTGTCCTGGATCATGCAGTGTCATCCGCAGGGCAGCTGATGCCACACCAGCAGACTGCCATACATGGGGGGGGCGATAAGATGATGCTCAGCCCTACATCGCGCGTACTGATGATCCAACACCAGCCAAATGGCTTGATGGTCTCGTCCCCATCTATGGTGCCATCCGCCCCCTCCACGGTGACACCCTCTGCGCGACCTCGCACCTGCCATCCCCCTAAGGCACCCGCATTCTGGGCAGAGGAGCATTGCCATGGAGCGTTGGCGAGGGGGGCATCCTTGATGCACTCTGCCCAGAATATTGTCGCTGCGCTGCACGTCGTTGGATCTCTACATAAATTTGAAGCCAAGGGACAAAACTGCTTCTTTGGTGGATGAGGGCTCGTCCTGTCAGCATCAATGGTTCATCTGGACGCCATCAGATAATTTTGGATATGGAAGTCCATCTATTTGCAACACCGATGCCAAAATTTGGGACGGGTCGCATTGATTGGAGTCTTTTCGTGGATCCGTTGCGTCTGATCATACGCAGCGATCCCTCAGAATTGTAATTTCCATTCGTAAAGGAGGGAAAGTGCCCTATCTCGTCAAGATGGTTGGACCTTCACATGGCCCCTATCAATGCTCCTAAATCTATTGCAGAAAGTGTGTGATGACAAGACATTATGCCCCCTTGAAAGTAGTCGATACTTTCACCTCTAGCATCGAATGAGCAGCCTTTCAGACACATGCTACCCTTCGTGGAAATGACAGGTTGTGTTGCTTTTGCAGATGCCACACGCCAATGTAGCAGCGATTGAAGCCGTATCTAGAGCAGGGAAAACGCCCACGGAGGTCAGCTCCCCTGCAGAAGGGATTGGTCCTCAGAGCCGATCACAGCTCTTAACATACTTATCGGCATACTATCAGGCTAAGGCAAACACTATTTCTGGTGTTTAGGGCACATATATACGTACATTTAACTGTTACTTTATTACAATTAGATCAATGACAGTTGACAAGGTGCATAGATTCGTGGTGTGCATTCTGCTATTCTCCGTTTTTCTAGTCGATGAGCATTTGGTCGTTGCATTTGATCATTTAGCCACGTTGAATGCAGTGGATATCATTAACGCGGTGCCGTCGCATACCGTTTAGTGGTTCGTGAATTCACGCATTAACATTGCATATTAAGGACGCATCGTATCTCGAATTTATTTTCATTGTCCTGATTTGCATTGAATTACATCCAGCAGCAGCATGTAGCCAAGCCCAGCCTCGATGATGATATTATTTTTTTAATGTTGCCAGACAAATGATTGCGAACGTTGCCTTAGTATGGGTTTGCACACCAACACCAGCGCCACTGCTCTTCTTCAAACGATCGTTATACGAACGTTACCGTTGAATAAGATATACTGCGCATAAGCCCATTGTTTGTAAACGTTTTGCATATATTTTTATATCCGCGATCCGCACTAATGGCTATACTATGCTGATCATCTAATACATCACTCGCTGCATGCTGCTACCTGATTCCCTTCGCATCTTCGTTCTTCACGTAATGAGATTCAATATGAGTTCGCGGAATTCGGAATGCAGGGCGATAAACAAAGTCCTGCGGCCCAGAAGAAACTGCGATATTGTCGCGGGATATTGTCACATTCGACCCGTGCCCGATCGATACGGTCATGTCGACTGCGCGGGACTTCTGACCGGGTTTTGGAAGGGTGGGTTTTGTAAATGGGTTTCGAAACCCATAATCGGGTTTGGGAACCTTCATCCGAAACCGGTTTGGGAAGGTTCTGAAAGTGTATTTGCATTGCCGAACGTGAATCGGATTCGAGTTTTCCGCATGCGATCGATATCAAATTAAAGGTCTTGACGAGCCCAATACGACGATGCGAAAGTCTGGAATGAAAACCGCGACCCGAAATCACTTTCGGAAGTCAAAACAACATTAGTATGGGTTTCGGAAGCTTACGAAACTGGTCTCGGAAGCTAACGAAACCCTCCTTCATATGTAAATGTGTTATTGGAAACGCTGAAATGGCATGAAAGATACGGGGGTCTACCACCATGGAAAGTTTCAACTGGAAACTTAGAATGACGACCAATTATGAAGCCGCGATCACAATGTATTGCGACTGTGACCTGGAACTTTAAGTTTAATTTTACGCGGATTGCCCCATTACTCCCATCATCGTCGGCTGAAAGAACTTGGACAGAACGCAAACGCCCCTCCGATCGGGATGTCCGGTGTGTCCACGCATTTAGTCGTCAAAAGGGAATGCATTAAAAATTAATCAATTTAAAAAGATTCGGTAACAACACATCGGGCAAACGCATACGCTTTACGATTTCACATACTATAGTATCCCAAATTTGAAAATATAAAATGACTGATGATGGCTCATCAAATTTACACTGATTTTGTGCCGTGAGATTGGCGACGAAATTGGCATCGTAAGGAAACGAGATCGGCGACGCAATTGATGCTCTGCCGCCTGGAAGAGGACGAGGAGTTCTCGTAGAGGTGGCATAGCCCTTTTCTCTCGCATCATATATTCCTTATATGCGATAGCCAGGATCTGGGTATTCTGACCGGATCCCACCACCATCAGCGCTGCGGTCTGTTCGTGGGCGGCAGAGCGCGCGACCTCGTTACCACTTTCTTTCGCGGCCCGCCACTTCCAGCTGCGGGCGGTCGAGGTCTCTCGAAGTATCGCAGCTGCTGTAGCGGGCCTCCATGTTCCAGATCCTTGAGGATCCGCCATCGGTCGCGCTCCTTGGTAAGCCCCAATCGACAGGCCTTCCACGCCACCAAATCCTAGCCCTGCACTACTCGCACTGGTTGGGCCAAGATGAGGTCCACGTAACTCGTCACGTCGTATACGCATTTCCCTCACCTACAAGTGCCGTCTTCGGGGCGGGGATTTCGGCCTCTCTAGTAATGCAGGCCGTGCTCATATCGGTACGGGGTCGCAGCCGGTGATGGGCGAACACGTGATGCACCCTCCAGGAAGCTTCAGCGGGTATGCCACTGGGGCTCCTCTATCGTTCTCTGATAACTCCAAATGGCGATGACTGAAGAAGGAGGACTATAGGGGGTCAAAATCGAACCGCCCATCTCAGGGTTTGAGTTCAAACGGACCATGAGCCATGTTTTCTGTTGGCCATATAGTTTTCCCCTTTCGATTCTAGCAACCGTCGTCTGGCAGATATGAGGGGCTTGTACACTTTTGCACGGTATACTGTGGAGGCTGGAAGTACGTCAGGTTTGGCTGTCATACCAGCGAAAAATAAGCGGTCGAATTGATTCCTCCTTATCCCCGGAATATGCCTGGAAGGGTTCCCATTGGGTAAATGGACTGACAAAGTACGAACGAGTCGGGATGCATTAGAGGCGTGACTGTTGCATTGCACGGACCTGGCTCACATTGACCTAGCAGTTGTCCCTATTCCATCGTCAGTTCTGAGCGCATTTCTCAAAATCGTTTCCGCTATGGGTCAAACAAATAGTTAACTTCTATCAAATCAATGTGTTCCAATCACACCTTGACCGAGATCCGAGCACTGTTTGATTATGAAGGAATTCTCTGCTTCGAAGTATCATAATGCATCAGGAGTCACACAGGAGGCCATAAACAGGTTTTACCAAGCTGTTTTATGAAATA
Source organism: Cymbomonas tetramitiformis (assembly GCA_001247695.2). Classification (NCBI taxonomy): domain Eukaryota; kingdom Viridiplantae; phylum Chlorophyta; class Pyramimonadophyceae; order Pyramimonadales; family Pyramimonadaceae; genus Cymbomonas; species Cymbomonas tetramitiformis. Next base: position 13,294 of record LGRX02005622.1, read on the forward strand.
AAACTGAAACGTTACGATCAAGCTTACCTGCAAGGTATGACAGCTCGATTTCATACCTTAACTCTCAAGGTTTCATACCTTGACTCGGTTTCAGTCAAGAAATGACATGTGACATGGTATGTTTCTACCAGTTCCAAAGTAAAATCGCAACTTTCTGAAAATAGCTGATTGTGCATATACAGCCGTGATGTAAACCGTGAGGGCAACATATATCCAATTACAACCAGATTGCAAAAATGAAAAATAGGAACAGGGAGACACATAACGGGACGGGGCTGCAGAACAGGACGGGCATACGCAAAGGACTCGCAGCGGCATCAACGTTGCGAGCTTACAGTTGTTTACTGGACCGCGCTACTCTTCCTCCACAGCTTAAAGTTGTCGGGACTACCATTAATGGACCGCGCTACTCTTCCTCCACAGCTTAAAGTTGTCGGGACTACCATTAATGGACCGCGCTACTCTTCCTCCACAGCTGATGTGAAAGTCACAATCAAGAAACCTCTGCTAAAATCCTCCTCCTCCATCGCATCTTCCTCGCTATAAAATTCTTGCTGGACTTCTTTCCACTGTATCTTCAGGTTGCACAAACCTGAACAAGTACTCAAGCAGTCAAGTCAACTCTGCTGACATATAGTTTGCCTATCTCACTCTGGGAATTGAAAACACAACCTTGTGGCCCCATCGAGTTCCTAGTGGTCAAAACGCTGAGGTCAAATGCTGCCACCCCTCACAGTCTGCATGGTCACATAACCGTGAATGTTCCTTCAGGAGATCAAAATATGTTCTTTCCACGTAACGAAACACGCACCGCGAGTTTCACGGCAGCTGGTGACGAACTCATCGTGATGTGTAGAATTCCTGCAGCTTCCACAAATGGCAGGTTGTTGGATTACAGATATATGGCAATCACATATTGCGCACTGTTAGACAAAGGAACCAATAAACCCGATTTGTACATATTATGCCTCAGCGATTAAAGGCGCGGCTCCAAATGCAATCTTAAGCCTTGGCAAATGCGAGAACATGCAGTCGAAGGCTAGTTGCGCTGCTACCAGCCACAAGAACCTGACAACGGCACTGCAAATATTAGCTTCTCGACCGAAGCCTTCCCTAGAAAGCGAAGTGTAAAGTAAAGCGCTTGGCGAGAATGAGCCCTTCCTTCACGAAGCATGAATTTGCACGAGATAGGACTGCGCGGAGTCATCAGCTCTGGCACACTGATGTGCACTGACAATATTTAAGTATAATTCATAGAGTCCTACCTGTTTCTGGTGATGAAGGTGATGCGCACGGTGTGTAGGCGCATAAGTCTGAGGTGTATCTGAACGAGCGGCGGGTTCAGAGGCCACACCGATAGCATCCCTTTCCGCAACTGGTCTAACGAGATCGGGCTCACCTGATGGCCGTCACGATTATTGCGGTACCACCTGGTCGAAGTCGACGCATAATGACACGTGGCAACAGTCCGGCATGCCCGATCGAGTACACCAGATCACTTCCTGCCAAGAGAATGTATGGCCTCAGCGGGAACATCCGGCCAACGCTGGACAGAGACTTGCGTGACTTCGTGGTGAAGGCTCCAAATTGTCTTGTCTTTCCATGCTTTCCCTGGAAAGCATGTGCTTACAAAAATGCTCAGCGTGTTGTCTGCGGTTCGTTAGTCCACTTGCGAATCGATTAGACACGTCTTGCCGCAGCTTCCGTGGTCGCCTAATGCCCGCATATCTGAAACCTATATAATCATAATATTTCCTACCAGCTAAGCAAGATGGCATTCCTGTCGTCGGCTTACCGAGTACAACATCGAAAAGAGCATTTTGGTCCAGCGGTTCCCCAATATCTTTCGGAGCATCCACTCCGCCGTTGACGTGCAAATATAACTTAACACCTAAGTCTTGCTCCCATCGTAGGTGGTGGACTGACATCCGCATGTCCGCGTTCAAAATCAAGTCAGCTTCACTGCAGAGGCGAACATTTTTGCGCGCCAGATCGAGTGACTCTTCGGTGCAGTCTGTCAAGACTATATGTGATGCTCCCAGATGAGCTACACCAGATAGCATCCCACCCACACAAGCCCTTACAAAACAATTGCAATTACTACGAAGATATTTTGTGAAGCACAGCGTGAAGTCCTAAGGTCACACGTGAATACTGAGCGTTCTTCGAACTTTGCGAAGGTATTTGGTATTGCCGCCAGGCCACGGAAAAGAAATGAGCACCTGCATCGTGTGTTTGATAGGACGTACCGGACATTAAGCCTGGGACACCATATCCACAACCCAGTTCAATAACATTCTTCCCGCGCAGTTGCAATGGGTTTTCAATGATGTGCTGTGCGAGAACAAGGGAGGCGGTCCACAGTCGAGTGCTTATCTTCCGGAATTCGGTTGTCTCGCCTCCTGGAATAGCTTCCTGAATATGCAGTTTCTGGCCTCCAGGAAAGGTCTGCACGCGGTAGTCAAAAGACATACCGTCGCGATTAGTTGTATCTTCTTGAGAATGGAGCTTCTACTCAGCGGTACCCATCAATGCATGTATGCTTAATATGAGCTATAGCTTCGCCTCCATGCTATTGTCATTCGGATGGCTTCACATGGCTTCGCATCCATAATTTTGGCCATCCTCGAGCAAGCTGTGGAAAGGCATACGATTGGCACCTATCTACAGCTATCTCGTATCTGAGACCCCTCTCGTCTGCTCTCTTTCGTTTGTTTTGAGGTGTAGATGAGAAGACGACTGTTGCTGTTGGACTGACTGTCTTTGAAGGAATATAAAGATTTTAAAAGTTATAAACCGGAATAACCAGTCCGATCGGCGCGGTGCCGGTCGGGTGTGGCGTTCCGCGGATTTTTCCGTGTCAGATGTCATGTGCTCATGTCATGTCATTGTCATTGTCATTGTCATGTCATGTCATACGGCAATTTGTCTCCAATTTTAAGACTGTATTTGTAGTGTAACTGACTGACAAGCCGATATAATCGCACACCATATCTGAGGACTGTGAGCTTTTGTGTTGACAGAACGATTCAGTTCGTTCTTTTAAAGACGTTGCTTCGCCATCTCGATGCCATATACTTGGCCTCTCGATGATAGATGTCACTCACCTTAGGTGAATGACAGACATTCTGACTGTACATGTCATAGTCCCCTACGTTTCTAGACGGGTTCAATACACGTGTTGAACACGTATTGGAGGCATATTGGAGGCATATTGAAGACGGTATGCTAATATCTGGACATTCAAATACACGTGTAACATATTGGCCAAACTATTGAACCGCGATCAGCCTGGACACAGCGAAAATGAGTATGCTAGCATGGGCACCCAAATGGTGTCAGACTCACCCACTAGCACTTGGTATCATCTAAGGAAGGGTCTAGCGTTATGGGGACAAGTTTTCACGGCATTTGGACGCGTATCGCAGAAGTCGGTTCTGGGGGGCTTTTTGAATTGGGGCCCCGATGTATTGAAATAAGGCAAAACGATTGGAGGGGTGTTCAATATGTCTGCAACCGCCTGCAACACACGTATTGAACACGTGTTGAACACATGTTGAAACATTCACGCATAAGGAATCGTTCAATACATGTGCAATATGTCTACAATCAGATGAATCATTCAACACGTTTGCAATATATGTGTTGAACACATACAACATGTGTTGTATTGAAACATTCCCTCATGCAGAATATCTTTAATACATGTGCAATATGTCTACAATCAGAGTGAATTATGCAACACATGACTGCATGGGGTAAAGGGGTAAGACCCCCCTGCTGCTCACATATTGCATAATACTTACAATATGTCCGCAATACGTATCTGGTATATTACAGGTATATCAAATGTGTACAGAGGCACTACTATGCGTCATCACACTTTCTGCAGTACCACATTCCAGTGGGGATGTCGGTGAGCCCTGCGCATCGCACGTGCATAGCCTCTTTGCAGCCTGCCCTCTCACACAGAAGGAGCTCGCCACCGACTCTACACTTCCCGCATGTGTCAAAGTGACCATCACTACCTACGGGCCTATCAACGAGTGCAAGTTTCTCCATATTGCGGTCGCTCGTATCAAGTATCACCGCTGAATCCATGCAGGGGTGTTTGACTATCACTACTTGCGCTTGGACTTGATTGGCCAGTAGGTAGGGCTCTCGGTTGTCCATAGTGTACTTGGAGGTGTCCCATGGGTTGAAGGTGTACAGTAGTAAGCCTTGGACACCTTGTCCACGCCGAGGATGGAGTTCTTCAGCTTGAAGCTTGCGATCTGAGCTTCCGTGGGCACGGGTAGCCAATCACACTTTAAAAAGTGTAGAGCACACCGCCAATGCTAACCCGCAGAATGGCGTTGATGATACCATACCTGCGCACGAAATGTTCAATGTTTTTGTAATATACGTACAACATATCCTGCGGGCGAAAGCCCGTTCGATTGTCAACAACAGTCGATACCTTTGGAAGTGCGGTCGGTGGGCGACCGACACGAAAACGGGAGAGTGTACGTGGGTGGACCCCTAAAAACTACATCCGTACACCACGTGTATGGAGGAGGGGGTCCCTCTCACATGCCCGGTGCGGCAAATCGCCCAGAAGATGGAGGTGCTGAAAGCGCTGCCCCAATTCGAATTGGAGGAGGGGCCTAATTCGAAGGTGGAGTGCTTGTAAGGGGAGGCTCGACAGCGTCTGGGTACGTTCCCACCCTGTAATACACGTGAAACACCCTTGCAGTATATGTGAAGCATGCCACGGCACACGTTCAGCATACTTAGTTGCTTGTGCACCTTTCTGAAAGGTAGGGCCGCAATATGCCTGCAATATGTATGTGGTATACCTGCAACATACGTCCAACATATTGTACACATACTACATAAAACTTACGGTTGATAGCATTTTTTGTTTGCAGTCGCCTATCTCTACGATCACAACGCCCCCGACAAGGACGACGAGGAGGAGGCTGACCGCCTGGAGGCGGATGCCAAGAAGAAGGAGGTGGAGGCCAAGGCCAAAAAAGCACCCGCCTCCGCATCCGCATCCGCAAAGGGCAAGGCCAAGGCCTCGGAGGGCCCCGCCTCCGCATCCGCAAAGGGCAAGACCAAGGCGGCCGCGTCACCGGACCCGTCACCGGCCAAGCCCGCCAAGCCCGCCAAGCCCGAAGCCCCAAATGTTGAAGACATCTTCAAGGTGGGGAAAGAGGTGGTGGTGTACGCGGGGGCTCAAACGGAGTACGAAGCGATGAAGAGTTCGCTCCGTCCCGACAAAGGCCAACTCGTGACGAACACCGGCCGATTGAAGGCCAACGTCGGGCTGTTCGCCGGGTTGGTGGTGGCGAATGCGGTTGGGGATATTCTCCCCAACCACATCATGGACGACCCCGATTTCCCCCTCACCGAGGGGCTCATCGGTATCAAGGTGCGCACCAACCCTTTCAATATGTGTACAATATGTGTACAATATGTGTACAATATGTCTGTAATAGTACTGTAATAGTACTGTAATAGTACCGTACTATATTTCCAATATTTGACACATGTATTTCGTTTGGTGGGGCTGCAGGTAACTGATATCCTCGACATGAAGATGCTTTGCAAAGAGAAGCCATTTGCATATGTCCGCAGCGCCACCTCCTTCATCATGAAGGAGGTGGACAAGCGCCTCCCGGAAGGGATGGACGCTAGCCACCGAGTGGGGAATCCCGGCTCGGAGGCGTCCCTCCTCTTGCAGAAGGCCTTCATGCGCGAGGGAAGAACAAAAATAAAAACCTTGTAGTGGACGTAGCCTACGTACGGCAGGGGGAGCATTTGTGAAACAAATTTGACAATTTGTAATTGTATTCAATATTAATTGTGTTCAATATGCCTCTCGTTGACATATGCAATAGGTCCACAGCATACTTGCAGCATGTTGAATATGTCTGTGCAATATGCATGCAATAGGTCTACAGTATATATCCAATATAGGCAACTTTTATTTCAATACATATGCAATATGTCCACAATATATATACAGCATATTGAATTTGCATGTTCAATACGTATGCAATAGGTCCGCAGTATGTATCCAACATATTGAATGTTCCGTTTCAGTACATATGCAATATGTCCACAGTATATACACAGCATATTGAATTTGCATGTTCAATACGTATGCAATAGGTCCGCAGTATGTATCCAACATACTAAATGTACCGTTTCAATACATATGCAATATGTCCGCAATATATATACATCATATTGAATTTTCATGTTCAATACGTATGCAATAGGTCCGCAGTATGTATCCAACATACTAAATGTACCGTTTCAATACATATGCAATATGTCCGCAATATATATACAGCATATTGAATTTTCATGTTCAATATGTGTGCAATATGTCCGCAGTATGTATCCAATATACTAAATGTACCGTTTCAATACATATTCAATAGGTCCACAATATATATACAACATATTGAATTTACATGTTCAATACGTATGCAATATGTCCGCAGTATGTATCCAACATACTGAATGTTCCGTTTCAATACATATTCAATAGGTCCACAATATATATACAACATATTGAATTTACATGTTCAATACGTATGCAATATGTCCGCAGTATGTATCCAACATACTGAATGTTCCGTTTCAATACATATTCAATAGGTCCACAATATATATACAACATATTGAATTTACATGTTCAATACGTATGCAGTAGGTCCGCAGTGTGTATCCAACATATTGAATGTTGACTTACAATATGTATACAATATGTATACAATATGTATACAATATGTGGGCAATATGTCTGCAACATGCCTTCATAGTGTTTGCGACATGCATGGTGCATGTCTCCAACCCTATACTACACATATGTTGAAGGCATATTGAAATAACTCTCTGCATCAGAACTTCAATATGTCTCCAATACATGAGGGCTCACTGCAATACTATGTTGCACACATGTTGGAGCGCTTGAAGGCATATTGTACACATATTGTAACATTTTTTATTGTATTGAACATTTATTGTCAATACGCGTGCAATATGCCTGCAATATGTGTTCAATACGATGTATTGCACGCGTCCAGAAACGTAGGGGTCGACCGTACTACAATACTTGACGATTGTATGTCATTATGACACGTGACATGACATGACAGGTATGACATGTATGACACATATGTCATCGGTCATATCCCTGACAGATCTCCCCTCTCGGGCGCGCTCAACCGGATTTGGATCGCCCGGATTCAAATCCCACATTTTCCGCGACAAATGTGACATTCATCCCCACGCAGAACTCCTCAAGAACCTGGGCCGAAACGTATGCCAGGTCAGTATCCACGCATGCAATTATGATGGAATATTTTGCATGAAAAGCATTTTCCGAACCAATGCTCACGCCGCGATTGGCATGACCTGGAAGTTGAAATCAGGCAATCTGTCTTTAATTTGAAATCAAATTTATTACAATTATTGTTCCTGCAAATTCACAATATTGCGAATTTTTATTTCTTTAAAACATACGAAGTCGGGGCGGGGTCGCGGAGTCAAGTCCGGGGTCCACTCCGAATGTTGTCCGCGTGACAATGAGCATCGCATATGCCGAACCGAGACTGATAAGGTCTCGCTAGCAAGCTGCGAGATATGATATGATAAGATAGCACGGATGTTATTGAACAGTAACAACTCGTGCAACGTATGTGCGGGTGATGAGTGCAGTGCTTCGTCCGAAGTCACTGCTGTAGCCCAACGCTACCTCATATATACGCAATGCCCTGCATTTCATAGATGTCACCGCAATCGGGTTGTGAACCCAAGGCATTGGTTGAACAATCAGTATCGGCTGAACGAATAAGCCATATGATACTCACATGCTTGTTCAGAACATGCTTGAAGCGAAGATGAGTTCTCTCCGAACCATTTGGTTCTAGCAGCCTCAGCAGCTTCAACAGCTGCAAGAACTCCAGCAGCTTCAACAGCTGCAACAACTTCAGCAGCTCCAGCAGCTCTCGCAGCTTCAGCAATCCTACCAGCTGCAACCACAATTGCTCGCGCAACCCCAGCTATTCGCGCAACCCCAGCTATTCGCGCAACCACCGCAACTCCTCGCGCAACCCCAGCTGCTCGCGCAACCGCAGGTGCTCGCCCAACCACAGCAGCTCGCCCAACCAGCACAGCAGCTTTTCACCCTGACCGCGGATCAATTGCAGGACCTTGCTCGTGGGGCTTCACGCTCACGTGTTTCCTTGGAAGAGCTGTTCGACAGGCGCTAGCTTAGAAATCGTTTGCCTAACTAAAAGTGCTATTTGAGCTGTCCCGAGAGCCGCATCTTGGTGCTTCGTGCTACAGTAAGCTGCAATTTTTGCATAACTCTAATAACCTGACACTACGGTAATTATGTCACTTGCAAGTATTCATACATTAGATTGTGTATGAACATTGGAATATAAGCATGGAAATGCACTTGCATATTGAATTGCTCTTTATTTTCAAAACATCGGCCGTGTGCATGACACGGCAACCATCCTGATATTTGCAGTGAACAAATTGGTCCCGCGCGGCTCCTGCAAAACCCAAAATATCAAAATATTGCATTATTTTGTTTCTACGAACCTTCTCCGATGTTCTCCAAAAATATTAAATCATACAATATAATTTCCCGCTTGTTATTGGCCTTGTAGCGACACATTCATATGCCGCGCATGCATGCCAAGTGCAAAATTCGATTTCCTGCCGTTTGCAGTGACCAAAATGGCCCCGCACGACTACTCCAAAACCCTAAACGTCAAAATTCATATTTTTGAGTTTGTCCAAACCTTCTCCAAATTTCTCCAAAAATATCAAACCGTGTAATATCATCATTTCCCGAAATTGTGCACTTTATAGCGGACCCCGCACACGCCGAACCCCCTCTCACAACTAATATTTCACCCACACCACCCCGCCAGCAACCCTAAAACCCTAAAATATTGGACATGCAACCTTTTACTGCCTTCTACTATCATGTTGCACCTTCCCAAACCTTGTAATGGCCTTTTATAAACTTATTAATGTGTCGCGCAAGCATTCCATGTGCACAACTTGATTCCCTGGTATTTGCAGTAAACGAAATGGCCCCGCACGGCTACTCCAAAACCCGAAATGTCAAATTTTTACATTTTTGAGTTTGTCCAAACCTTCTCCAAACTTCTCCAACCTTCTAACACTTCTAAATGTCATTTTTTCGAAAATTCGTCAAATTATGCATAAACGTACCACCCACGCGTGCCACATGCCCTATCTGAACCTTTCAAAATCAGATTGGTCGTGCGTAAGTTTGTAATATAAGATAATTTCCTGCCGAATTCACGGCAACCTTGTGAATTTAACGCACCAAGCACCAGCTTGAATCAGTCAGGGAAAGCCCTCTGGGCACACGTTTCGCACGAACGCATACCGTAAGTTTCACGGATACGAATTCACGTTCGCGCCCGCCCCGCCACGACGCATCGACATAAATTCACACCCACACAGTTGTGGGTAAATTCACTCTTCTGAAAGCCAAAGCTCCACGCAGTCGAGGTAAGTTCGAGACGCCGGGCGCTATGTGAGCTTTAACATGAATTCTCGCAAGAAACGGGCCGGCGCGCAGGATCACGCTGAGCCAACGAGGAGCCAGGAGCACGGTTGAATTCACCCTGCAGCAAAGTACAGGCGCGCAAAGTTGTGCCGCGAATTCATGTATATGTGTGTGTGTTTGCGGTGTGTGTTCGTGCTGCAACTACACGTCACCGCCGTGCGCTGAACGTCACAGCTTCCCTTTTCTTGCCTTTTCCGCGTGAAGGCGTCGTCTTCGCTGCCTTCGACTAGTTTTCTTTTTCAAGTTACGGTGGGAATTCTCAGGTGAGACGCAGCACTTCGCTCACCCGTGAATTCCCACCCCCAGAGTGTTGCGGAGAAGTACGGCAACGCCGGGACAGCCAGTCCAGCTGCGCGGCTTTTGTGAGAACACGTCCGACACGGTGGAATTCAGCATTTTCTCCCCAGCCCACTGTTGCCACACCAAGCCTTCGACGCTACGCTTACGGTGAATTCTGCGTAGCCAGTAAAACGGCCGTTCCTTCCTCGCGGGCTCTGCGTTGTTTTTGGTGTACATCCCCACGCTCGCCGGCTCATATCACCAGCGGGTGAATTGACGCCACTCGACTGCTGCCGATATAGCATGGATTTGCAAAGGCCTTTTGACCGTTTGCCTCCGCCAACACCGCCTGTGCCGACCCTGAGAGCGTTTTCCCGCCTGCGTGCTCTCGCTTCTGGGCATTCTCAAGCGGGTTGGCTAGCACGACCCGAGTGTTGAGTTTAGCCCTTTCAGCCGGCACGGTGGAGCTGTGAATTCGACCCGTGCTGCCTGTCGACCTTCGTCTTGTTTGTGCATCTACACGCCCACCTGTCCACACGACCGTGGCAACGGAGCCGAGCCCTGCCAGCCTGCCTTGAAGAACTGGAAATTCACGAGCCTCTTTCACTCCTCGCTGCCTGTCACCAGACAGCCTCCACTGACCAGGCGCCCTTTTTGCCAGTTTACCAATCTCGCTCCATGGGGATGCACAGTCATCCAGGTCAGCTTTTGAAGTTATCTCGAGTTGAGAGCTTTTTAGCAGTCTGCCGAGAACTAGCCGAACCTTCCAGTTTCCATGATATAACTAAAAAATTCCCCTCTCAACAACCCTCGCAACCCAGCATCGCTACCCCGCACACCCGCAGTCCAAACAGCCCAGCCACGTCTCACCCGCGCACCCGCAGCACGCTACCCGCCACGACACTGCGCGCGGTGCATAATCGCGACAAACCTAGAAACTTGTTTATTGTGCGTGACACAAGGTACTTGAATACAGGTTTGTGATTACGTATGTTCGTGCGGGTGCGTTGTAGTGCGGATGGCTAACCTCACGTGATCATCTTCGCGCAAGGGAGGCGAAGCTGATCACGTGCAGTTGGACATGCGTTCGCAATTAAAGAGTGACGATATGTACGACAGTATGCATATATGCACTGTGATATGTTGTATGTGTCGCGAACTTATGCACGAAGCGTCCACACAAAGCACAACCCTCTAGCCCTACTACTAGACAGTCTTACTTATTGTCAGTGCCTATACAACACTAGCTCGACTTTGCATATGTTTCCTTATATGACTGCACAGTTATCTTGCTACTGTAACTATACAAAATCTCAAAATTTTTGATATCTCTTTATCTCTTCTCACCACTTGTGCAAGCTCTTTTTCTCAACATGAAAAAGACTGTTAATTACAGTTCTGACGCAGTCGCACAAGGACAAGTCCACAAATGTATATCTTTACAAGCAGAAGAATACTGTATCTTACTAATTATCTCATAACACTGCTGTTTTCGCGGTCTTAAGCGAGTCCTGGCTATTCTCGGAATCACTGTTACGAAGGCAAAACAAAAATGAGCGTCTGGCTCACCCCACTCCGCCGCCCTACTTATTCTCGCTATCTCCAAACAAGTGTAACACCCATCCGTATTTCCGTATCTCGTCACTGTCATAACTCCTCGCGCGTATCGTACTGCGCGTGTCATACGTTCGTCACAGAGACTGCTACAGCAAGTGTCACAACCCGGCTGAGGTACACGATAAGCCGTGGTTTGTGACAGCTGTCGCGAACTTATGCACGAAGCGTCCACACAAAGCACAACCCTCTAGCCCTACTACTAGACAGTCTTACTTATTGTCAGTGCCTATACAACACTAGCTCGACTTTGCATATGTTTCCTTATATGACTGCACAGTTATCTTGCTACTGTAACTATACAAAATCTCAAAATTTTTGATATCTCTTTATCTTTTCTCACCACTTGTGCAAGCTCTTTTTCTCAACATCCCCCATCTGTAGCTGCCACTGGTAGCACAGACATTAGACAAGAGCTTGCTCAGCATCTTCTGTCGTAACACCATCCATTGCGAACTTGCCCATGCTGAAGGTAAACATACCCACTCCAGAAGCTTCTCCTCCTCGCAACATCCTGGCTCTTGTCAAAGGGTTGCGAAACACCATGACCCACATGCATCTTCTGCCAATAGGTCCATGCTCCAAATGCCCAATCACATGTAAACGTCCAGCGTGACACAGCTTACGAAAGTATTGTGCCCTGCTTTCTGTCATATCTGTCATGTAGTGCGATGGCACATGAATACAAGCCACCACTCGGCTGGCCAGTACTGCCAACGGCAACGCAATATCCAGCACTGCGAACCAGGGTGAAGTTACCACTGCGTCACACACCCCATACTTCTCCTTCCAGGCTCGATAATTGCCCGGTTGTAAAGCATTAAGGGCTTCGTGCCACTTCAACTGCGGATTCCAATCATTATTCATAACCTTCAGATGAGGCCACTCCAGTGACATAACCTTGCCAATGACACCTGTGCCAGCCCAAGGATCCCATACCTGTGTGATCTTTTCCCAAGTCACCTCGTGCGCCAAACGTCTGACCTCCTGAGGAACTGTCATCACCAATTCTAAGCCCCAATCCAGTTGACTGGCAATCTTCACCTGAGCTCTGCTCAGTTGCGTCACATCTCCTCTCTTCTGCACTTCCTCGGGGCTCATGGCCTGCACCGTGGACGTCTTGCGGAGACTTCTCGCGCGAGTGTGCTGCTCTGCACACTTCCTGCTCAAGATGGTACGATGGCCCTCATGCCAGAATCCTGGCATCACTTCTGTGATCACTCTGCTGAGCTCCTCCTGGTTTCCCCAGGCCACTCTGTCAGGAAGATCCCCCATGCTCCCTTCTTTTCTGAGCATCTGCCGCGAGGTCAGCGCCTGCCATGGGTCTTCACGTCCCGGCCTCACTGCACGATGCGGACCCACGTCTGCAGGCAACAATACCACATCTGATCCCAGCTTCTCTCTCAACTGCAACTCCATGGCCGCCATCTTGTCAACGATTGACGCGCTCACCTCGGCGGCAGCTGCCACCACAGTCCCACCTAAGCACTTGGGACATTGCCAGTCCCCTTCAGGTACTCCATCCAGCGCCGGATTCAGACACCACGTGTGATAACCACGGTTACAGGTGTCACACAGCAACATGGCTGCCTCCCCATCTGTCCGCATACACACCTCACACGCGAGATGCTTGCTGGGAATGGCTGCACTGCAGTCGTACTGGTCTTTCACTTGTAAGTGACATGGCGCAATATTTTGCACTGTGCTCTTCTCCCGCAGCTTCGTGCTGTCCTCCAACACTACCACTCCATCTCTTTGCACCTTGACTATCTTCAGGATGGCTGACTTGGTGGCCACCTCCATGCCAGAGCGCGGTTGTTGTCGTATATATACGAAATCGCCTGCCTTGAACTGGTGCGGCTTCGGCTCGTAACTGCCACTCCTCCTGTGCTCGTACCGTAAAGTGTCGCGGTGCTGAGCGATCTCCAGGTTGCACCCTGCATGTACCATGAGCCTCTTCACGATGGCGGCTCGCTGTAACAGATCATCAGCCAGTGTCTTCTCCTCCTGCTTCCCAAAGTCCAACTCGGGTCGAGCACGAAGATCCGGTGGCACCGTGGCTTCCTGAGCGAACAGCAAGGTGAATGGCGCCACTCCAGTGGACTGCTGCCTAGCTGCGTTGTAGCTGAGTACGAGTGACCAGAGCATCTCATCCCACTCGAAGTCCAGGCCCTTGTCGAGGGCCATCTTCTTGAAGCAAAACTTGAGGGTGCGTACCACCCGTTCAGTTAAGCCATTGCTCTCTGGGGAACTCGGTGAAGTCACTCTCCGGTCAATGAGACACTGCTCGCATAGAGCAGAGAACTCACCTTCAAACTCTGTGCCCCCATCCACCAAACATTCTGCAGGCGCCCCAAACACGGATAGGACATGATAGCGAAATGCGTTGGCGATGGTGGCGGCCTCCTTGTCGGGGATTGGAACGCACACGACGAATCGCGTGTAGTGCTCAATCATGACCAAGACGCGTTGGTTCCCAGCCTTCGTGATGCGTTTCGTGGGCCACGCTAAATCCAGGGACCAGCGATACATGAAGGACTTGATCTCCAGCGGCGTGAGATTCGCCTCCTCCCGTGCATAGTGCGTCTTCACCCTCTGGCAAGTCTGGCACTGAGTGACCACTGCTTGCACATCCTGTTTCATGCCTGCCCAGTAATGGCGTTGCCACAACAGGTTCAATGTCCGCCTGATGCCCCAATGGCCAGTCCTCTCATGGTACTCACGCACCAACTGAATCCTGTCACAGGGCTTGGGCACCAGCAGCTCCTTACCACTGACGGTGACCATGTATAACTCGCCCATGAGCTCGTCCCAACGGTGACGCGCTGCCCTCTTCCTTACCCTGTGATATTCCTCCTTGGGCACCTCCACTCTTCCTCCTGACTTGATCCACGCGAGGCATAGCTCGTCCTCGTGTATATCGGGGTATCTTTCTCGGAATGACTCCTGGTTGGTTACGCTGGCTAGCATGGCAACCATTCTCGTAGTGTCGGGCAGCTTAGGCAGCCTCATCTCTTTCTCCTTTGTCACTGGTGCCCACTCTGGGGCTGAGCTCGTCTCTGCTGGCTTGCCTCCAGGTCTTGAAAAGGCCTGCCGGTGACGTGCCTCGTAGCCCGCGAGCTTCATGGAGGCCATCTTCCACTGCCTGCGGCGTGGAACAGCGTCGGCGGTGCCTAACCCCTGTGTACCTTTCTGTCCTTGGCTGCACATGCGCTGCAGTCGTTCTTCCCAGTCCTGATGGCTGAGGCGTCGCGCGACTTGCTGGGTGTAGCCGCTGGAACTGGTGATCCACTCTGCTAGTTGGGCTCGCACCGGCTCAGCCGTGCCCTCGGAGGTGGCAGCCACCTTGGTGGCTTTCGCGATGGGGATAGCAACTAGCGTGCCATGTTCCTCCTCCTCACTCTCCTCACTCTTCGGCAGTTTGGTCGTGCTGACCTCGGCAATCGCATACAATAGCTCCATTGCTCTTCGGTCCATAGCAAGGCCAAGCACTCCTGCCAATTCTTCGTCTTTCATGCCATGTGCCGCGCGCAGCTCACCTGCGCTGTACCCCATGGCCACTGCCTTCTCGTCCAGGTTAACCTCTCTGGTCTCCCCCACTTCATCATCATCTCCCTTCCTCACCACTGTGCCTGCGCGAGGCGCGCGAAAAGCACGAGAGTTTTGTGTCGCCAAGATGGTTGGCAATACTCTCATAGGCTCCCCTACAACGTTGGCGGTGTAGTGAGGCTTCCTGTCTCCTGTGACGACCCTGCGCGGCTTCCAGCCTCGCTGCAGAATATCGCGCACGTATCTGTCTGGTGGTCTGTCCACCCGCTCCATCACCAGATTGAACTGCTGATTCTGGAACAGATTGCTCCAATATGCTCGTAGACGATGCGCGTATGATCCCGCGCGCGCCGCGTCAAAGGACACCGGCTGGCCCACCACGCTGTTGATGATGGGGAACACCTCCTTCCTGATCTTCGAGTTCTCCCTGTGTGACAGCGGAGAAACGTTTTCCAGCACATATGCTGGCGGTCTCTGAGGCTGCAGCTGTTGCAGCGTGGAGAGGACTCGCACTGCCTGGTAGAACAGTCTGCTGTGCTTGCCCTCCAGACCAGCCAGCTTGCCAGCTGGTGACAGGTCCTGGCATGGATATCCACACACCATGACCCACTGCTCTCCACTCAATGCCCCTGCATGTACGAGGTCAATGAGGCTGGTGTCTTCGATGTTGCTGGGCAGTTGCTCCAAGTGGGCTGCCTCGGCACGGAACAAGTCGGGATGACGGCGACTGAGCGCCATGCACCTGGCCCTGGCTACCGTCTGGCTGGACTTCGAGATGTCCTGGTAGAGGTACTTGTTAACCTTAACTCCGCAGCGCAAGAGCATCTCTAGTCCAGCACACAGGCCCCCACACGGCTCATAGCAGACCACGCCCTCTTCTCTGGCTTCCTGGAAGAAGCTCTTGTCAATCACTCTCGTGTCGATCTTCTTCGGCACTTTGAGCTTACCACCCTCCATGGTCTCGTCGCCGTATATCGCTGGTGAGCCTCCGGAATGCATACCCCTGATCGGCCGTACCTGGCTGAGGGCATCCCAGGCGACTCGAGTCAACCTGCCCGAGCACCTGGCCACTTCCGGGTGGTCAGTGTCAAACATGACCCCCTTGTTACACTCCAGCTCTTCTCGGTAGTGCACGTCAAACAGTCGATGGACTGCACTAGTCCCCAGCTGCTCCCTGGCCATGTTCTCGCAGTGGTTGGCCACCTGGGCTTCTGGGCTTACTTCGGGACCAAGTGGTGGCTCCCTGGTTACTTCCAAGCAAATGGTGTCTGCGAAACAGCGCGTTGGCCTCTCGGCACGCCCCGCTTCCCTGGCTCGGTCCCCTTCACGATCCAAACGGGCACCAGTCTCGTCTGCGGTGCTGGGCAGTGGGTACCTGGATGGCACATCCGCGTTCTCATTCTTCGGACCTGGTCGGTACTGGACCGTGAACTCAAACTCCTGGAGGCTGATGGCCCAGCGTAGGTGTTGACCTTGTAGGTCCCCCTTCTCCATGAGTGTTGTGAGCGGCGAATGGTCGGTGATCAGCGTGAAGTGGATCCCGTGCAGGTACTGTCGTAATGTGCGGATGGCCCACACCACTGCCAGCATCTCACCCTGGAAGCTCGCGTACTGTCTCTCGGTTTTCGACAGCGAGCGGCTGATGACCACACAGATGTGCTCTACGCCATTCTCGTCCTTCTGTCCCAGCACTGCGCCAATGCCATGGTTGCTCCAGTCTGTGTAGAGGAAGATGGGCTTGCTGTAATCAATGGGCTTCAAACATCTCCCCGAACACAGGGCATCCTTCAATGCTTGCAATGCCTGGTCCTGATCCTTCCCCCAAGCTTCCTTGACATCCAACACTTCCTTTCTGAGCAAGTCGTTCAATGGTCGTGCCATCTCTGAGTAGTTGGGTCCCATGGGTTCCCCCACCAGACCTTTGTAATAGTTCATGAGTCCAAGGATGGAGCGTACTCCAGTTTTATCCTCAGGCTTGGGCAGCTCTTGGATGGCCTTGCACTTGATGTCCTGCGCGCCAATGGTGTTATAGCCGATGCGGTAGCCCAAGAAGTCCACCGTGGCTGACCCGAAGGTCGACTTGCCCGAATGCAGACGTATCCCTGCATCCCCCAAAGTGCGAAGCACGGCTTCCACATCCTTGATGTGCTGCTCAGCAGTGTCTGAGTATATGCACACGTCATCGACGTACGCCACCGTGCAGTGTTGCAGGTGGCGTAGCTCGTAGTCCATGATCCTGATGAAGGCTGCGGTTGCTCCAGCTGCTCCAAACGGCATGGATGTGTAGCGATAAAGCTGGTTGCCCCACCAGAACGCTGTCTTGTCCCTGTCCTCCTCAGTGGTCATGGGAATCTGGTGGAACGCCTTGGTCGCGTCCAGGGTAGTCTTGAACTTGGCCTTGGCCACGCGCTGGTAGAGCTCTTCCGGACGATGTGGTAACGTGTTATCCTTCAGCGACAACCGGTTCGTATTCCGGTGGTCGACGCAGAATCTCGTCGAGGTCCACTGTCCAGTGTCGTGATCCTTCTTCCCCGCGACCACCACGTTGCTGGCGTGTCTGCAGTGCTGCGAAGCCGGCTCGATGAATCCATATTCCAGCAGTTCCTTGCAGTGCAGGTCGATGATCTCCTGCTCTCCCGGGCTGTATTTCCTCGGTCGTTGGTAAGCTACCTTGGTCTCGTCCTTGAAAGGGATGGCGAAGGTCGCATGTGCCGCGCCTCCATGGTAGCCTTTGATGTCCTGTGGCTTGTTGGCGAAGCAGTAGCTGCACCTCCTTACCACGTTGCGCATCTCCTCCCAGTTCTCCTCGGTGAACTCGGGATGCCCTCCAAAGGTGGCATTGAGCTCGGTGTCCAGCCACGCGGCCTCGTCCTTGGTGACCCTGGTCGTGCCCCCTGGCTGTAACGTGTCCAGCACCGTGTGCGGAAGCACCTCGTCCTGCTCTGCCACCATAGCCTCCCATCCGGTGTCCCATTGGCGCGAAGACCTCTGGTCTTCCCAGGCAGTCCTGGCAGATCTGATCTGCGAGCTCGAGCACGTGTCCATCGTCAGCACGCCCTGAGGCTCCCCAGGGGCCACGACGGCCCCCCAAGCAGCCACCGCTAGCAGCAGCAAAAGTTTTAAAATTCTGCCGGTACCCACTGGTTTAACTGGAGGGTGAAGGGTCAGTATGCAAGTCAACATCTTCCACCCCCCTTGCATACGGCCCTGGCCTCCTCCCGCAGACACGTAGGCCACCAGCGCCAAGACTGATATCACATAGACACAGCGCGCCACCTGGTAGCAAGCGGCCGTGAACTGCAGGCGCTGCAGTCGAGCGGCAAAGCGCGGCTTCTGCATGCGCCGCGGAACAGCGGCCAGCGTAGCCGGCCCTGCGGCCAAGATTCGCTGGGCGACCGCCAGCGCGCGACCCACCTGAGTCTCCAGCGCGGCGAATGTGCCACCATCTTGAATCAAGCCGGAGCATGGCAACCCATGGCGGACAATGTGGGCGCCAACTGTCAAGACGCACCCCAGAGTGACGACCATGTGCGTGAAGTGCATGGCGAGCATGGCGAGGCAGAACCGTATCAATGGCACGTACCACAGCCCACGTCGAGCGTGGTGGAGCCCAGCTACCTCAAGAGCACCCTTGGTCAACAGCAGCAGGTGCCTGGCCAGCTCCAACAGCACTCGCAGAGGCGCCTGTTGATGTGCCCATGGCTTGAGTGGCGTTGCGCGCACGGCCCACAATGCGCGTGCCATGGCTCTGCGGGGCGCTTCAGCGTGGAATGCCCAGCAGGCGACGACCTCACCAAGAAATCCGAATACCTCCATAGCCATCCATACTGCCATCACCGCAAAATGAGGCAGCTGCGGCCAATGCAAGCGCACGAACACCCCCATGAGCAGGAAGCACACCTGAGTGCGCTTCGCCCGCCTATCACTGGCGGGCTGCGTGCCCGGCTTTTCGCCGGGGCTGCTTCTCAGTGACGGGCGCGCCGGGCTGCAGCCGGCCCGGTGCCCCCTTGAAAAGGCCCCAGCGCGCTCTCCCTTCTCCTCTCCTCCCAGATCTCATCATAACTTTGGCGTCTCTGAGGAGCACGCGACGCGCCCATGCCGGCATGCCGACCGCGAGCCGTGTCCTGACGATGAGCGCCTTCCCTGGGGCTCGGAGATCTCCTCCTGCGCTGACCAACCCGTGGTGAATGCTGCTGTGCGGCACTCTCAGTTGGACT
>LGRX02005623.1:0-43698 GCA_001247695.2 Cymbomonas tetramitiformis
AAAGCGGTCCGCTCCCGGACGCTTCACTCTCGGTGGCCCTAAGGGGAGGGCGCGGGTGAGCACCTCGGCGTGCTCACCTCGTGGCGACACGCATGCAAGGGTGGGCCTCCTTGCAGGCGCGTGACGATGCGTCCCGTCGAGACGGGTGCACTCGCCCGGAGCTTGGGGCTCGCTGGCCCCATCAGCACCCCACGCTCCGCGTACGCCTACCTTTTACCCTAAGTCCTCAACCTCCTAATACTTCCCTAGTACGCCTCGAGGGCCCCCTCGTAGTGGTGGACTCTCCAGATGGCGTTTGCTTCCCCAAGTGCGTAAGGATGTGAGCATGGAGCAACTGATAGTTGTCCGCTCACACCCTTAGCTAGGCTCGTGAGCGCTATGCTCTCAGCCTTTGGCTCAGCAACGCCATTAGGGTCCGGTGCGACACCCACCGAGCTCCTTGTGCCACGGGCCCCTCGCCTCCTACGTGAGGCTATCCGCCTTCTATCGAGGGCCCTCGTCTCCCGCGGCGACCTGCTCGCCTCCCCCGACGGCATGCTCGCCTCGTGGGGGTCGCGCCTATCGCACTCCGAGCATCGCTCCTCCCTCTCGCATCCTGCGACGCGGCCTGGACGCCGAGAGCCTGCGAGCCTGTCGAGTCCAACGCCTCGGCCGATGGCCCGACCACGCCTCGCCTATCATGGGTCCCTCGCCTCCCGCGGCGACCTACTCGCCTCCCCCGACGGCATGCTCGCCTCGTGGGGGTCGCGCCTATCGCACTCTGAGCATCGCTCCTCCCTCTCGCATCCTGCGACACGGCCTGGACGCCGAGAGCCTGCGAGCCTGTCGAGTCCAGTGCCTCGGCCGATGGCCCGACCACGCCTCGCCTATCATGGGTCCCTCGTCTCCCGCGGCGACCTGCTCGCCTCCCCCGACGGCATGCTCGCCTCGTGGGGGTCGCGCCTATCGCACTCCGAGCATTGCTCCTCCCTCTCGTATCCTGCGACGCGGCCTGGACGCCGAGAGCCTGCGAGCCTGTCGAGTCCAACGCCTCGGCCGATGGCTCGACCACGCCTCGCCTACCACGGGCTCCTCGCCTCCCGCGGCGACCTGCTCGCCTCCCTCTACGGCTCGCTCGCCTCGTGGGTGCTGCGCCTGCCGCATCAGGGTCACCGCACCACTTCCCCGCATCGGGCGACGCGGCCACAACGTCGAGAGCCTGCGAGCCTAACAGGTCCGTGTGGCTAGGGGGCAGCCGTGCGCCCTCTCGGAGCAACGCCTCCGCCTCGCCGCCAGGTAGCGGCAATGGCACCTCCTCGGGCAGCACCTCGGCAGTGCCACTAGAGGACATCCGTGCACACTCCATGGGTTGCACCTCGACTGTGCGCTCCGGTGATGACTGCGTGCACCCCTCACGCGGTGACTCGACTCTGCTGGCAAGTGGCCGCTGCGCGCACTCGTCGGGCCGCACCGCTAATGTGCTGCCAGGGGTTAGCTGTGCGCACCCTCGGAGCGACGCCTCTGCCTCCTCGTCGGGTGGCGGCAGTGTGTGCTCCTGGGGCAACACTCCTGCTCCACTACCATCAGGTGGCCACTGTGTGCGCTCCCCGGGCAGCACCTCCACCGACGACTGCGGATATGGGCCTAGTGGTGGCGCCGTGAGCGGCCTCCAAGGCTCCGCATCAACAGACAGCTGGGTGCGTGTCACGCCAGCGCGCGCGTCTGTGTCGTGGCTTTGGTCGCGCGCCTCGCTCGGGGCACCGCCAACGCTCTGGCTGTGGTCTAGCGCCTCGCTCGGGGCACCGCCAGCGCTCTGACCGTGGCCGTGCACCTCACAGGGGGTTGCGCCGGTGCCATGGCCGTGCTCGCGGGGCTCGCTAGGGGCACTGCTAGCGCTATGGTTATGGGTGCGCCTCGCGCCGGGGCATATGTAGCGCATGCCCGCGCCATGCTTGCTACTGCGCGCCCCGCTAGGGACGGCACTTGCACAGTAGCCGTGCGCTTCGCTCTGGGCAGCGCTTGCGCTGTGGCCGTCGCCGCGCGCCTCGCTCGAGGCATCGCT
The DNA here is from genome assembly GCA_001247695.2 of Cymbomonas tetramitiformis. NCBI lineage: Eukaryota > Viridiplantae > Chlorophyta > Pyramimonadophyceae > Pyramimonadales > Pyramimonadaceae > Cymbomonas > Cymbomonas tetramitiformis. The sequence goes on from LGRX02005623.1 coordinate 2,042, forward strand.
CGTGCCGTGGCCGTGCGTCATGCTCAGAGCAGCGACGATGTGGTTGCGCGCCTCGCTAGGGGCAGCGCCAGCGTCGTGCCTGTGGCCGCGTGCCTCGCTCAGAGCGGCGCCGATGTGGCCGCGCGCCTCGCTAGGGGCAGCGCCAGTGCCGCGACTGCCACCACGCGCCTCGCTAGGGGCAGCGCCAGTGCCGCGACTGCCACCACGCGCCTCGCTAGGGGCAGCGCTCGTGCTGCGCCTGCCACCACTCGCCTCGCCAGGGGCAGCGCTGGTGCTAGGGCAGTGGCCGCGCACCTCGCTAGGGGCAATGCCGATGTGGTTGCGCGCCTCGCTAGGGGCAGCGCCAGCGCCGTGCCTGTGGCCGCGTGCCTCGCTCAGAGCGGCGCCGATGTGGCCGCGCGCCTCGCTAGGGGCAGTGCCAATGCTGTGGCTGTGGCCGCGTGCATCGCTCAGAGCGGCGCCGATGTGACCGCGCGCCTCGCTAGGGGCAGCGCCAGTGCGGCCGCGCGCCTTGCTAGGGGCAGCGCCGATGTGGCCGCGCGCCTCGCTAGGGGCAACGCCAGTGCCGCGACTGCCACCCGCGCCTCGCTAGGGGCAGCGCCAGTGCCGCGACTGCCACCACGCGCCTCGCTAGGGGCAGCGCCAGTGCCGCGACTGCCACCACGCGCCTCGCTAGGGGCAGCGCCAATGCCGCGACTGCCACGACGCGCCTCGCCAGGGGCAGCGCCAGTGCCGCGACTGCCACCACGCGCCTCGCCAGGGGCAGCGCCGATGTGGCCGCGCGCCTCGCTAGGGGCAGCGCCAGTGCCGCGACTGCCACCACGCGCCTCGCTAGGGGCAGCGCCAGTGCCGCGACTGCCACCACGCGCCTCGCAGGGGCAGCGCCAGTGCCGCGACTGCCACCACGCGCCTCGCAGGGGCAGCGCCAGTGCCGCGACTGCCACCACGCGCCTCGCCAGGGGCAGCGCTGGTGCTAGGGCAGTGGCCGCGCACCTCGCTAGGGGCAACGCCGATGTGGCCGCACGCCTCGCTTAGGGCAACGCTCGCGCAGTGGCTGTGGCCGTGCGCCTCGCCAGGGGCAGCGCCAGCGCTGTGGCCATGGCCGCGAGCCTCGCTCGAGGCAGCGCTCGTGTTGTGGCTGTGGCCACGCGCTCCCCTAAAGGTAGCACCGGTGACGTGGCCGTACGCCGAGTGCGCTCTGCGCTCGTCCGATCTGAGGTACCTCCCCACCCCTTCGGACAGGCGCAAGACCGCACGGCGCACAATCCCACGGGACGCCACCCGCAAAAAGCTAAGCCTAGCAACGAAAAACGCCGCCCGCCGCCACGCCCGCAAACCCGCCGCCCGATCCCGCATCTCCTGACCCCTAAGCCAAACCACGCAACGATCGCGCCCGACACGGACATCCCGCAACATCTGAAGCCGCAGAATGAACCACGCCGCCCGATCCCAAGCCCGCCGTCGAGCCATATGCGCCGCGCGGCACGTAGCCACTTGAACCAGGTGCTCACCACCGCCGTGCACCATAGCCGACCTTAACTCCTAACGCCCCGGCCAAGATCTCGCGCCATCCTAACGCCCCGGCCAAGATCTCGCGCCATCTCAAATCAATCAGTGCCAGGGGAGTGTGCGGTTCGACCGCAAACTCCCGCCGTACACGAGGAGGTTGTTAATCTCTCGAGCACATGGCGAAGCTACACTAATCGTGTGTGGAGGCACTAATATATGCAATTGCAAAGTAGTAGCACCCGCCGCACTCAGGAATTTACCACTCGTGCACGAGCACGAGTGGCCAAACCGGCCGAAGCGCGGCAATTCCTGAGCCTAGAGGGTACAACACCTAGGACATCCGCGATCTAGAAACACGAGGACATTTTAGCAAAGGCCGCACAATTTGTAAAACATTGCGCAGCGCTCCCGCCGCGAAGGGTCGGTTTTGCCAAAAAATCCACGCGATTCCTAAATTCCCGAAGCCTGAGGCCTAAATCCTAGAACCAAACCGCTCGTGTTACATATGCGTTATGCATGCGCAAACAAGGGTTGCCACGTGAGGGATCTCACGCAATTTACCGTGCGAAAAGAAATTCACGACGGTCTTGGCTTCAGGGGCACCTGAAACCACCAAACACACACCCACCGACGCGAACACCGCCCCAAGCGACAAGATCTAGATTTCAAGAAACCATCAAGGGGGCAAGGCAATTCGCGAAGGCAAGCGCGCACCTCAAAAGATTGTCGCTGGGCCAGATTCCTCCACGCCAACGTGGTCCCAAGGGTACCTGGAACCCTCAAACCCACACACCGCCGCGCAACGCAAACGAAAGCACAGACATTCTCGATTTCGTAGTGTCGTACTACGCTAGCTAATCGCGCAAGACAAGGTGGGTTTGATCAGAATTCGCGCAAAAAAAACAGGGAAGCAACGTGAAAACACGAACTAATTACCATTTTGTAGGAGTCTCCACTCTTGCTTTCTCTCTTCTTTACGGTTTCGGACTTATTCTATCTACACTTATTAAACGACCGCACGAGGTATGATTACGATTGGTCAACTATCAGACTTCGGTTTCGTAAATCTTTCTAGTTATGCTTTTGCTTTCAAGTGCATGCTTTCGATACACAATATACAGCAGTTACGGCTCTTTATTTTTTATGTTACAATTCTCAGTTCAGTTCTCATCATCGAAACTGGTTACACTTAGAGTTCTTATACATTCAGGAACTCTTTCCATAACTCAACTGTACTGAGTACTCCGTACAACAGGCTAGGCACCTCACATCAACATCATTCTGATCGGTCTTACTGTACTCCGTACTGAGTACTCTTGCGTTTTGTACTTAGCCGTTTTTCTTGCTCTTGTGCTTGCCTCCTAGCACACGCACTCTATTTTAGCTTGACCATAATGCGTTACATCTAGGGCACATCTGTCATAGTGTTATACACCCCTAACAATATAAGTAGCCCTAACCGCATGTTGAGCACGTTGTAAGATTATTCCCGGAGGTCTAGGGTCGATATTAGGGCTTAAATTGTTAACGATGTGCACATCCATCAACATTTTTCAGTTGACAATCACGTCGTCGGTGTCAAGTCTCATGCATTTTCAACGTTTGCATGCGATTCGCCTTGAGAAGACCTTTCCGACACTATTTTTCAAAAGTTGAGGCAGGACCCTTGTGCCAAAGTTATTGTAAATAAACCCCAAATTTCAAAACCCCGAAATTCCTTCCGCAGTTTAGGGGTTAAACACTCTGGATTTCAAAAGCTACAGTGCGTGTCACAAACGCTAAATTCATTGGGTTCTTCCCTCATGCTGTGTGTCCGCCATGGACAGCGAGCTTCATAGGTGCAAATTGCGTGAATTGTTACTCATAAGGAGCTCGTTGGGACCGCAGGTGTTGCGTAGGTCTGGAATGTCAGATGATTGGTCATACAATATATGCTATACAAGATGTTGGGCATATATATGCGTGTGTCGGTCAATTTATGCTTATTCGTGAACGATCGATTTGGGAAATGCTGGATTTGACACACCGTGTGTCACTTCCTATGTATGTACTACTGGAATATCCCGCTTCACGGATTTCTCTAGATGTCACCCTGCTGAAAAGCGGGCTGAGCCCTTTTGTGGGCGCGCTATAGCAGATGGAGTAGCCCCTGGTGTTTTCACTAGCCTGCTTTGCAGGGATACCGCACTCTCAGGACTTTGTCCCCTTTGCTAGCGTAAATGTTTTATTATTATTATCATTATCATTATTATTATTGGATATCAGACAATCCTGGAACCAACGTAGATAAACTCTCTTAAGAAAATAAACCCTAAGCTAGATATACCCGGAACGGTCTCGAAGTCGGAACGGTCTCGGACCTAGCTACCTGTGACACTCGGTGTGTCACACCACGAACTTACGGGTCAGTCATCAGCCCAGAGTTGGCTACCTAAATATCTGTCATAGGGGCCTGCACTGAGACTCCCAGTCAGGGCTGCCTGTATATATTTCAGCACACCACCCCAACTTTGTGGGTGGTGACTGACAGGTGAGTCAGATAAGTCCAGATGTGAAACCAGGGCAGGAGCTAGGTTGACAGACCTAACTGCTAATCAAAATGTGCAATTCTGATACACAAACTTGAACCCTCTAGCTAGCACAAGTGCATAAAAAATCTACGGGCAAGGAGCTCCCGCTAAACAACTGAAAGGCACTGCGTCAGCAAACCAGATTTGAAGATTGTAGTTGTCAAAGCAAACAGCAAAGCATAAACCAAATTGAAGACCATGTTGAGGTCAAAGTACATCTCAGCACACCACTAGAAAAGTGGTGTACTGCCGGAGCCAGACGAAAAGCTACTCGGGGTCAAAGTCTAGAGGGGCACCGTCATCACACTGCTCACGGTAGTAGCTTGCAACACTGCACTCCAGTGGGTCAGGCGGCCGGTGAACCACCGTCGCAACACCCAGGGAGTGCAGTACCGCACCCAGAGTGACGGGGTCCAGCTCGGAGATACCAGGGTAGATGCACAAATCCCCCCTGCACAGCACAAGCTAGCACAGGCTGCGGTGCAGCCTGACCCGATACCTGCACCGGGTCGACGTCATCGGCCGCCGTGTAGGCGGCAACTCCCACTCCCATGATCGAGATGAAAAGGATGAGAGAGGAGAGAAGGAATACCCCACGTATCCGCGTGTGCGGGGAACAGGGAAGATATCTTCCGTTGAGGTGGTACGGCACCAAATCCAAAATTCTTTCGGCCCGCCTTCGGCCCGCCCGATCCAAACTAGAAAATGCCCGCCGCAGGCGCGAAAATTTTAATCTTAAGTATGGAAAAATGCAAAATCGCAAAAATTTCATCAAAATTTTAGAAGTTTGCGCCAAATTGGTTCGGCCCCAAAGCAATTCCTCTTTCGGCCCCTCTTCGGCCCGGGCCTCATTTTGGCGACTCAGTTCGGCCCGGGGCCGGCCAATCGGGGTAAGATATCTTCCCTGGCGGGGAAGCCCCATGGCGGTTTGCCACAACCGTAGGTGCGGGAAGCACCACCAGACTGGGGCACGTGGGCTGCGGACTCCGACGCATGATTTGCCGAGATGACCGGAGTCCGCGGCTTCACAGCGAAGCTGCCGTCTGCGAAGTCCTCGTAGTCGTCGGTGTGGTAGCCAGTCAGGTCAACCGGCTTGACGGCGGCGTGGTTGACGGTCTCAACAAATCCCGCGAACTCGCCGCCCGTCTCCTTCGTAGTGGTCACCCTTGTCGATTAAAGTGTCACGGGTGGGCCGTAGCCGTAGAGCTCAAGCAGCTCTTTCTCATTCTCCAAGACAGGCATAGCAGGGGCCGGCACGGCGGATGCCGATGCCGCCGCACCACCCGCCGGAACCTGCCCCTCCGGCGTGATCCCCGCCTCGACGGGGCCACACACCAGAGCCGAAGTCTGCGGCTCAATGCCTCTAGGCGGCGGGAAAGATGCGTGAGTGTAATGCACCTTCGGTTCCACCGCCGCGTTGACCTCCGCCACGAGGTCGTCGTCCAGCCGTCGGAGGATGTCGTCACCGGGCGTCGCCGCCACTGGTGGCGCTGCGTCAACTGAGAAGCCGTAGACCGACACGTCGATGCCCCCCACAACGCCCCCGCACAACACTGCTGGCAGACTGTACGCCGTCGCCGCACGGGCAAACGCCTCAGCGCCCCTCGTCCGCCGCCTCTCACGGGGAACCCAATCTTCCCCCCCATTGTAAGGGGGGGGACAGTGGGTCAATTGTCATTCACCCCTGGACCGGAGCTGTCACCAGTGTCCGTTGTAACTGCTCTCCGTGCGACATAAAAAAACACGCAACTTAATATTTTATATCATCTTTAGTATCCGTGAACGTCCGCCCACTGCGTATTTGTATCACTGTTTCAGCCTGATAAATAAATACATATATATATATATATATATATATATCACATATATATATATATATCACATATATATATATATATATATATATATATATCACATACATATATATATATATATCACATATATATATATATATATATCACATACATATATATATATATATATATATCCCGTCTTCTGTGAGGTTATCGGCCACCACTTGTGGGCGTTCTTTTTCATTGCTTTTGATCCCTGGAGCGCGCCGAGCCCTCCTCGTACATCAACGCCGACGTTAAGCAGCAGCTTCGTCCTCACGGTAACAACCACATCCCGTCTTCGGCCACCGTTTGCGATCGCGGCCGCGACAAATTTTTCTCGTCGAAGCATCCGAGAACTGGGCAACAGCACCGCCCTACACTTTTTACGAGTTCTAACAATTCGCCCTACGCTCTGGCCAACAGCGCCCGTCCCTACCAAATAGGGACGGGTAGGGCGTACTGCGGCAAAACTGGCTTACCGCACGTTATTTTTTACCTCATCACCCCGTTTTCATCGTCGAATTTCACCCCAAATCGGCTTTTACATCGCCCGATTTGGTTAATTTTACGAAGAGTTACGTTTTCGACACGCACCCCGCAAACGCGCCCTCGCCTGTCAGGACAACAGCACCGCTCCTGCAGGACAACTGGCTTGCCGCACGACTTTTCTTTACGTCACCGGCGTCTTCCTCGTCAAAATCCACTCCAAATTGACTCATCCATCGCTGGATTTGGTTCATTTTCAGAAAGTTATGTCTTCACTTGGGAACCCTAACTTTACATTCGCGGAATTCTGCAGCCAGCGGTCAGCGACCATGTCTACTGACCGCCAGCATGCGCGCATGCCCGCTGTTCGTTCAGCGTTGGAATCTTTCCGAGTACATCGACGGCATTCTGCACCTGGCTATGGTCTGGTGGTGTCTGGTGGTGCTTATGCACCATACACCAACATCGAGTCTATCGCCTTCGCCAATGACGACAGCTCTGAGCACGACGAGTTGCGTCCGCAGCATCCTCCGCTCTCCCCTCCACCCTGCGTGCCCCTTGGCCACTGTGTGGTGGTGTGTGGTGGTGCTGCAACACCCATCCCACCGATTCTCCCCTCTGCTTGCGCGCTCGTGTGCAACAGAGTGGGGGCACGCCGTATTTTTCACCTTCCACCCCCCTGCCCCCTCTTCGTCGACGCATTCGCTCTGGTGGTGCCAGGCCGCTTTTGGCTCTGGCATCGCACCGGCGTTGGTTGGACGTCAGGGCATATACAGTAATCACCCACCTGTAAGAAAACAGAGAAATCCAGGTCAGTCAGCTTTTCTCATCGAGTTGGGTACCCCCCGCCAGCGTCAGCGTCGCGCTATGGATAGTGGACCGCGATCTCGTGAGCCAGCCAGCGAATTCCATAACCATCCACGTGGACACCTTCCCTAGCCAGCCCGTTCTCTTAAGGTGTTCATTTTCCGAGAAAATGGACCCTGAGAGCCGTGCGCAGCTTAAAGAATTAAAGCAAGATTTTGATGACGATATTATATCTGAAACAGATTATCAGGAACTTAAAGGCATCATTCTAGGTGCAGTGAAGTCTAACGTCCGCAATAGGAATGTAGCCCTCCCAGATCCCGCACCTCGGCCGTCCGAGCCTCCACAATCGTGTGCCACAGTCGTAACACCAGCGATTCAGGAGGTTCTAGATCTTTGTGATATTTCCGAGAATAACACTCTCGACAAAACATACCGAAACCCGACAGCTCCTACGCAACCTACCGCTACGTCGCAGCTCCTACGCAACCTATCGCAGCTCACACTGCAATCCCACACATGTTCGTTTTGAGAAATACTGACCGTATCATTACGTTAGATAGCTCAAAATGTCGGTCTCGGTGCCCTCTATTAGGCTATCAACATTACGGCTCGAATAGATAAGTATGGCGTGAGATATGACCAAAATGGTAAATCGAAATTTCGTGCGAAACATAATCATGAAAAACCATCAAATATACCATATTTGCCAATTTTCCCAGCAAAATTTTTCTTGTTATAAGAAATGCCTCTCCAGCTAGGCAGCCAGCGGCCATTTTCCTTATTTCAGGCCATCTCATAAGTCGGAAAATCCAGCCAGCTTTTCTCATCGAGCCCCTCCCCCCCCCCGAAACGCTGGCTGTTTCCTTAACGTCGAGTTTCCTTAAATGTGAGTGATTACTGTATCTTACCGTGGCGGGCCGGCCCGGGGCCGTAGCGTGTCACGCCGGGCCGAAAGCGGGCCGGGATTAGATCAGGCTGCGGGCCGTAGACGAACGGTGAAATCTAAAAAATTTACGGGAAATTTTCGATTTTCGTGATATTCCCATACTTAAAATTCGAAAAATTCGCCTGCGGCGGGCAATTTTCGAGACTGACCGGGCTGGCCGAAACCGGGCCTAAAAAAACTGCAACTGCGGCCCGCAAAAGTTTGGGGAAGATATATGCTCTGTTGGACGTTGTTGGGGCGAGTATTGCCTCACTGGCGCTCGACGCCGGCGATCGAGGACGCCGCCGCCTCCAGGAAGATTAATCACAATGCACTTCAGTATGGACCCTTCTCCACGCCCACATGGCGGGTGATGATCCTCGAGGGACCTGAATTTGAGCTTAGGACTTAGCCGTAGTAGTTACATTCAGTTTGGTGCTGGCACATGCCGTATTAGCCGAGCCGGTATGGCTCCTAGATCCTGCAATGTTCCTGCCTGCTTGCTCGGTGACACCTCATCCCCACGGGTGAGGTGGTGTCACATAAACCCAACCCCCACACACACACGAGTAGGGGAAGGGGCAGTGGAGTCACCTGTCATTCACCCCTCGACCCGAGTTGTCACCAGTGTCCGTTGTCACTGCTCTCCGTGCGACATAAAACACTCAACTTAATATTTTATATCATCTTTAGTATCCGTGAACGTCCGCCCACTGCGTATCTGGTAGCCGAATCTGGTAGCAAGTTAACAAAGTGCGCTAACAAAGCTGGTAAAAATATGGAATCTCTATATCGAAATATATTTTTATTACGGTCGTACCGCTGAAATGATGTTTCTTGTCGCCAAGGATATCCTCGCGGATACCCTTGGCCCATGCCCGATGCAGCCGCGCCTTGTAGATCTCGTCCACCAACTTGGAGTGCTCCTGCAAGTACCTCCTCGTTGCAACGTCGGCGTCGGTGTTGGGAGCAGGGTCGGGGTTCGTAACAGCCGGCGAGCCCGCTGTCGGCGTGTTGCGAACGTGGTCAGTCAGCCTCAGCGAGGCGTCAATGTCGGAGTCCCTCGTGAGGGACCGTTTTGCTCTAGTGTGAACACCCATAATTTGGAAAGCCTGAGGGAAGGTGGTACGCCTGAGCGCGTTCGGGTAATGTTGCGGAAAAGGTGCGACGTCTCAGTCACGGAAAGAGCGGTAGAGCCATGCGAGCGAGGGGCACTGGAAGACGTCGTCGAGGTCGAAGGTGCTGCAGACACCAGCCCAAGAATCGGTGGCAAGCGGGATCAGGGCAAGCATTATACCGTAAATGAACATTGCGTCAACGAAGCCCGGTCCAGGTCGAATCCCCATAGCTGCGGCTCAAAGTCGCTCACCTCAAACCGCTCATCATCTTACAATCCCCGCGTGTACCCAAACGCGCTGCCGCGCACCACCTCTCCAAGCGGCTGGTTTAGCCAATCATGGCCAAATTAGCTGTGGAAAATAGCGTGGAATGGGTCCACGACCTATTGGAATATCCCGCTTCACGGATATCAGACAGTCCTGGAACCAATATAGATAAACTCTCTTAAGAAAATAAACCCTAAGCTAGATATACCCGGAACGGTCTCGAAGTCGGAACGGTCTCGGACCTAGCTACCTGTGACACTCGGTGTGTCACACCACGAACTTACGGGTCAGTTATCAGCCCAGAGTTGGCTACCTAAATATGTGTGTGTGTGTATATATATATATATATATTACCTAGTAATGAAATAAGGGCCTTGGTAATACCGGTAAATTACCTAGTAAAGGTAAGGTCGGTAATACCAAAGTATTACCGAATGCTGTTCAAGGACGAAATGTGCCTTAAGGCCTACCGAGAGTGCCGCAATACATTCTAATAGACTAAATCGATGCTCCCGATCTCAAATATGACGCTGAAAATTTGCAAACAAGATAGTTAGCCGCAAGGTAAAGCGAGGTAAATTTCCAGCAGCAGTACAGTACAGCAGGACAACGCGATTAGCAAGAGTTGATTTTCTAGTGCGCGATATCATACTCTTGGGTTGGTTGTGGGACAGTGGGGGTGTGTTGGGTGGCTTTATTTTGAAATATAGTATAGTGATAATAAAGTGAGTGTAATCAAAAATGTAATGGAATTAGAAATGAAATGCACTCAAACACATCAATTGTAGATTGAAGGTATTAAAATTTGTCAAATGTTTGCCTAACTATTTAAGATGCTATCAACATTGCAAGCAATCAAGGTACGTGCTCTCGCAGGAGCAGATGCAGTTGCGGTAGTCGCCACAGTAGGCGCCACAGCAATTGGGGCTTCATCGTTCGCCACTGTTGCTGCTGGCGATGCGGTCACCACTGCTGCGGGTGGCGGACTTGCTTCAGTTGAAGGATTTGCTTCAGTAGGTGGAAGAACAAGTTCACCAATTGGTGGTGGTACCATGGTAATTTCCATGGTATGAACACCAGGAGGAACTTCTGCCGCGCCGGCGGTTGAAGCACCTGCGTTCAATCCAGAAAAGTGGTCAGTGTGATCAATTTAAATAACACAAATGCAACCATCCACATGTAAACTAAGAAATAGACATTCAAATGGGTTTCTACCTGGTGCAACCTCAATGGCGCCAGGGCCATCAAAGGGCAAAGCGCATAGTATGGCCTTATTGCCCTTGTTCCTGCGCTTCTTGGCAAGAGGAGGAGGAGGAGTAATGTAGTCCTCATCTTCGCTGTCGCTGGCAATACTTAGCGATCACCTGACGACTGGAAAACCAGTTTGGTGGCTGTCCATACTCCTGGATAAAAGCTGGGGGTAACGGCTTCGTTACTTCCACTATTGCTTCCAGGGTTTGGACAACTCCAGAGATGTCGCCCGAGATTGCGACTGAGCTCAAACTGACTGCACTCACCCAAATTGTAGAAGGTTTCAGCTGAAAAGTAAACATCGTAAAGTTTACCCACTTCTACATGGTCATTAAAGGACTTGGGTCGTCCTTGGTGGACTCAGCCAGCAACCTCCAGCCATTACATAATAGGACGTTACCAGGGGCACCCCTAAATGTCAGGGTTACCACTGGCTTCTTGTCCTTGGTTCTTGAGAGGACCTTGACTTTACTGTCAAGGTATGCTATCACCCTTAAATGTTCATTGGTGAGGTCCTCTCCATTTTCGGACCTGGATTTAATGGCTGCAAACCACGGTTTTTCGAACTTGATAGCTGCGGACATGTTTATGAGTGTTTCTGGATAGAGTTGTTTTGGTTTTGATTGTCAATAATGGTTTAAACAAATAGTCGTTAAACAATTTATAGGTTGCTACAGGGAAGTATGTTCAGTATTTAGTATTAAATAGATTCGGCAATTGTGCCCACAATGATGCCAAATGTCACTGTGTAAGGACATGAGTGGCGGCAATCGCATTAGTCGTTTGACATGTGTCATCAAAATTTAGGTGTCTAACATATAACAACCAATAACAAACAAACTTAATAGCTGATATGTTTGTAAAGGTTTCTTGGATAGACGTTATATTTGGTTTGAATTCTCGATAATGGTTCAAACAAAGAGTCGTTGAACAACAAATGAGCTCAATCTTTAATAGTAAAAGATTTGCCAATTGCGGTGTCCATAATGTTGACAAATGTCAATGGCAGTACCCGCTGAGTGGCGGCAATCACAATATTTTGACATGTGTCATTAAAATTTAGGTGTCTAACACCTAGAGCAACCAATAACGTGGAAGATTTAAAATCGTAAAGATATTTACAAAGCAATTTTCGTTTGTTTACGAGAATTTTAGACTGACCGACTGGTTCCTTCTCAAGTGCTGCGGCTCCGTTGACTGGCGGCAGGGTGCTCTGAACGGATACTCTCGCGAAAGTTCCTACTTCCTCATCAAACCTCTCCTCTGGCACCCATGGCATTGCGCCGTCTACCTTGAGCTCCTCTGAAAGTGTGGTCCACATTGCTCCTGCGGATTCGTCGCGCCTCTTACGGACCCTAAGCTTCTCTCGCTCCACTCTCTTAGCCTCGATCCTCTCAAACTCCAACAACGCCCGGTTGGGAACGCCGGGCCTGCCGGCTCCGTCCCACTCCAGATCCTCTCGAGTCTTCCACTCGTTCTCACTGCGGGGCATCCCTGTCCACTTGACTAGGTACTCCGTCCACCTCCTGCCCTGACGCTGGCGCGTACGCGAACGCTCCACCCTCTCGACGTGGGTTTCCTTGCGCCCACTGACGTCCAACGGAGGAGGGGGGATCTCCTCAGCTCTCTCGACAAAGCGGCTACTCGACTCCACCGGCGAAAGCCGGTCCACGGTGAACACACCGTGCACTTTCCACTGCTTAGGCGTCTGCAACCTATAGGCCGACGGTGCGCCCCTATCGCTTGCGGGGAGGGCCATCTGCCGGTCGCTGTGAAAGACTTCCAGCACCCGAAGGGGTCCGAGGCGCTTCTTAAGCAGTTTCTTGTGCAACCCTCGGTCGCCCGGCTGGGTGAGGTACGTGGCGTCTACCCACACCTCATCGCCTACTGCGTAACTTCTGGCCTTGTGACGCGCGTCGTACTGGGCGATCTGCTGCTGCTGAGCCAAGAGCAGCTTCTCCCTAGCGAGCTGCAACTGGCGAACAAATTGGCGGGCTGTCTCGTGGGCTGTACCCTTTTTTACTGCTGCGCCCCTCTCCCCCTTAGCTCGGCCTCTCCGTGATGCAAGTGCTGCCTCCACGAAGAAGTCTAGCTGAGAGGCCGGAGCGTGACCGTATGTCAGTTCAAAAGGGGTGAAGCCCGTGACGGCGGAACGAGAGTCATTGATGGCGTACTCGACCGGGGTACACCACAAATCCCAATCGTGCTGGTTGACGTCGACATACGCGCGTAACATACGTTCGACCGTGTGGTTTGTGTGCTCTGCCTGCCCATCACCTTGTGGGTGGTACGGCGTGGTAGAGGCAATCTAGACTCCCATCAACCGGTGTAGCTCGATATGCATTTCATCTCTGAAGCGGGAGTCCCGATCACAGACGATCGTCATGGGAGCGCCGTGCAAACGCCACACTTGGTCGAAATACATGCGCGCGCGATCTGAGCAGCCGAGCTGTCAGCGTAGAGCATGGGGACTACGTGCACCATCTTGGACAGCTTGTCCGTGAAGGTAGCAAACGCGTCGTACCCTCGCTCTGTGCGAGGCAGCCCAGTAACGAAGTCGATACTAACCACTTGCCACAGTCTTACTGGGACTTGCAAGGGGTTAAGCTGACCGCGCAGGATATCCGTTGCGCGGCCGGGTCTGCTGGCACACGACGCAGGATTTGCACCAGTCGGTGACATCCTTGCTTATGCGTGGCCACCAAAAACGACGGGATACCCTGTCCAGTGTCTTATCCCTTCCTGTGTGCCCTGCTGCCGGGGACTCGTGCGCCTCGCGCATCACCAACTCTCTGAAAGGGGAATCCTGAGCTAGCACCAGCTGATATCGCCCTTCTGCCACTCGCCAAATCATGTCGTCTACCATGCGAAACGTGTCTGTTCTCTGATGTGGGACCGCGATCAGTTCTTCTCTCACCGAACTGAGGTACGGGCTGCGCTCGTATTCCGCTTGCAAGGCGCGGACGAACTCATCAGCCTTCAGTGGTCCCGACGCTGCTCTGACCTTTGCTGCAACCCCTGTAGTGACTAAAGGCTCGTCGGGTTCCGTCTCACTGTCCTTTCGCGCAGGTGATGGCGCTCGGGGCTTCGCCCTACTGGCTGCGGGGGCCCAAACCAAAAGGACCGGCCAGCGCAGCGGGGGCCGACCTCCATCGGGAGACTCGAAGAGGTGGTTGGGACGACCTTTCTCGTCCTTCATATCAAAGACTTTGACCGGATGAAGCCCATATTTGGGGTGAATCAACCGCCTCCAGGGAGCGTCATAGTCTGGTAGAAGGAACATTGCCGAGGTGTTTTCCGGATCGGCGCGCCACTCAGCAAGGAAATCCCGAAGAATTCTTTCTATCAAGTCCGAATCCTTCGTGTAAGGGGGGCTACACCAAACGTGTTTCCCGCGCCACTTTTCCTCCAAGCAGTCGGTCCAATAGGTGTCAACCTGCCGGTTAACGCCCATGGAGTCGCAACACGCGTCAACGTCAAACATCCCGTACTGGGCCGCTATCTCCTCAAAGCGCTCCCTGATCAGCTTCCAGTCCTGGCGGTCCACGACCTGGTCGTAGTGGGAGCTACCTTCTGGGGGCTTAACGGGCTCGGGTGTCTCTCTGGCTGTCTTCGGATGACTCTGGGTCTCAGGATGGGGGGACTCGTTCGCTGCCTCCGGATGACTCTGGACTTCTGCTGCGGCCTGTTCCCTAGCTCGGTTTGCTCTGGTCATGACTGCTAGCGATTCGGCATCCCTTAAGGACTTCTCGCCTACTGCTAGAGTGTCAGCTGCGTCCAGCCAGAGGGCCGGCGTCTCTACCCAAGTGAGCCCGTTCAGATGGGTGAGCTCACCAATGACTGGTGCCGGACTGGTGGGAGGGAAGGATTCGTCCTCGGAATCGCTATACTCGAAGGTGGCACCTAGGACAGAGGTAGGATCCTCGTCCTCTTCGGATCTCTTGCCTTTCGGCCCAGAGTCCCTGGGTCCATCCGTGGCGCGATCCACTATCCCGAGGACAGAGGTAGGATCCTCGTCCTCTTCGGACCCCTTGCCTTTCGGCTCAGAGTCCCTGGGTCCATCCGTGGCGCGATCCACTATCCCCTTTTCCTTCAAGCCTTCCCTGGCTGACATTTCCTGATAGTCTGGTCGCCGGGACTGCGCATCCGGTACTACCAAGCAGCGTCCTGGCACGTGCTCCATCTGATGGACTCCTACCTCTACCAAGTCCTCGTACCAGCGAGCTTGACGTCGGCTGAGCTCCCTAGCTGGGGCGAAGAGCCGCTGGAGGGGTTTATGGTCCCCCATGAGCTTAAATGATGTAAAAATCAGATAATGTCTCCAGGTGACGGTGGTACAATGATGGATGGCACAAAGCTCTCGTTCCCCAGCGTGATAGTTCTGCTCTGCGCTGGAGAACTGCCGGCTTTCGAAGGCCAAGGGCTGCAAGCCTCGTCCCTGATCCTGCATGAGTACATCCCCTAGTGCTACTCCACTGGCATCTGTCTGCACAAAGAAGGGTCTGGAGCCGTCTGCGGCGCCCTTTTGATCGGGTAGGGCCAAGGCTGGGGAAGAAATCAAAGCAGTTTTCAGCTGTTTAAATGCTGTTTTTTCGTTCTCGCACCAGGTCCATTCCACGCCGGATTTGGTGAGGCGGGTCAGCGGGTACGCGAGGTCTGCGAAGTTCTGGATGTACCTTCGGTAGAAGCCACACATGCCCAGGAACTGTCGCACGTGTGTGACAGTCTCTAGGTCTGGCCAGTCGCGCACCGACGCGACCTTATCCTGCTGTGGGCGACATCCATCCCGATCCACCACGTGCCCTAGGAACCGGACTGCTCGTTTGCACAGTTTGACTTTTTACTTCTTAAGATAGACGGGATTCTTTCGACACGCTTCTAAGACCTGGCGGAGGTGGTCGAGATGTACCTCGTGGGCGCTCTTACCCGGAACCTCAGCTGAGAAAATCATGATGTCATCTACAAACACCCTGCAAAAGGGTAGGTACCCGAGATACTGGGTCATCATCCTTTGCCAGGTGCTTGGGGAGTTTGACAATCCCATAGGCATGACCAACCACTCGTACGCTCCAAAGTGCGTAGTCATTGCAGTCTTCTCCACGTCATCCGCTCCCATAGGGACCTGCCAAAATCCCCAACAAAGGGCATCCATCGTAGAGAAGACGGTAGCCCCTTGTAGGTCATCTAAGAGACTCTGCACATCCGGAAGGGGGTACTTATCTTTGATCGTGATCTCATTGATCTGTCTGTAGTCGATGACTAGACGCAGCTCCTTGGGGTTACTTGGCTTGGGGACCATCAACACGGGACAGCCCCACGGAGAGGCTGAGGGTCGTATGTACCCTTTGGCTAAGAGTTCGTCTAGCTGTCGCCGGAGTTGCCGCAACTCCTCCTGCGACAACTTGTATCCTCGCCGGTGCAAGGGGTTCCCGTTCCAATCTGGCCGGAGCCGGATGCCGGCCTTGTACTCCCTTGACTGGACCGAGTCCGGCAGCTCTGTGCAAATGACATCCGCGAATTCCTTTTCCAGGTCCCTAAGCTGCTGCCAGATTTCTGGCGACACTGTCTCGTCTATTTCGTCCTCCGGCGGTTCCGGGGAGGCCTGATCTGTGGTCCGTGGAGGAAGCATCTCATTTGTGTCGCGAGGTCTTTTTATTTGTCGTGTCGCAAAAAGATTCGTTTATATTAACGACGCTTCGCAGCTTTTTCAGAAATATGCTGTTTTTCAGTTCGTTTCCCTTAAAGGAGCGAAACAGGTTTCCTGAAAAAAAGTGACATCGTACACACCGCACCGCAGGAGCTGTCCCTCAAAAATTATGCCGTTGGAAATTTTCCAAAAATTTCCTGCCGATGTCAGCAGTCCTACCCAGGATTGTGCCGAGCGCTCGCGCTTTACCGGCCAATCATGATACGATAGCATCTGAGGGATACGACGAATATGGGTCATAAGCGGAATAACCAATTGTAATTTTTATGCCCCAAAATTCTAAATGCGATCGATGCTCCAAGGCCAGAGGTGTGCGTCTTGGGCGAAAGCTCCCGCGTTTAATCTAACGGTTTATCTCAGCAGTCCTACCCCGGATTCTCTCGACCGATCGTTCGTAACCGACAGCGAGAGACACGTTTAACAATTCAAAATTATACCACGAAGATATGCGGAATTTCCAATTATGAATTTGTCGCAACACTTCTCTAACAGGTCTACCGATCTCAGGAGTCCTACCCAGGATTCTCTCGATCGATCGTGAGTAACCGACAACGGGAGACACGGGTAATAATTCCATATTTTACCCCGAAGATATGCGGAATTTCCAATTATTTACGCATCTCGCAATTCAAGATATCTCACCACTCCTACAAGTACATATCCAGTTGTATCGGGAGAGACGCGCCGACGCAAATGGATATGATATGATATGATATTCTGGCAAACGCCTCATTCTTCCTCAAGGTCTCATCCTGCGCCTACCTGCAGTCTCAGCGGCTTGTATTTTTGTTTGACTAATGTTTTTTACGCGCTACTGTTCTTTGTCGATATTTCATATTGACCATGTTTTCGTGTGCATGCGCGGAACCCGGCGGGGGGGGGCTTCCTGCGATGTTCCTACATGAGCCGCATCCCGCCAGCAGCCGATTCTAGTTTCCTGCGATATAGGGATATTTGGAGACCGTCGGGCGTCTTTACATTCTGCCTGACGGTTTGGGCTCAATTCCCAAGAATTCTTCTTTCCTGAGCAGTGATTTACTTTTGCAGGTTGCCGTGTATGCTGTGCCTTTTTTGAAGCCGCCAGCAATGCTGCTGGCGGCATCCGTGTTTCCCACATGCCCTTCTAAAATGATGGGATGCTCGGAGACCGGCGGATTTCTTTACAGCCCGCCGGTTTGGGTTCGATTCCCAACATCTTTACTGACCAGCGTTTCGTATTTTTGCAGGTTGCCGTGCTGACGCTGTCCTTCTTCTGAAGCCGCCAGCAACGTTGCTGGCGGCGTTGACTTCCGTTGCCCTGCATTGTTTACGCAGGTTGATTTCTTGTAGTAATTACAGACCTCCTGTTGAACTGGTCCTCGTCTGCTGTCAAAATTAAGATATCTGGTGAGTAACCTTCCACCCGAGGACGAAGTACCGGCTGTCGGTATATCGGGTTTGATTCCCAATGTGCTGACAGATTCCGTGTTCGTGTGTTGCAGGCGGGGAACGGCATAGATTTCGATATTTTTACCTGTTGCTAACTTTGTAGGCCAGTTTCACCTGTTGCCTTGGACTGGTGAACCCTTTAAGTAGAAGCCTAGTCTAGAACGAATGTGTAAAACAATATGAACTGTGTCATATTTTAAGTTGTAATTTGTGAATGCCGTGAATGTTTCTTGAATATGCTTGCTTGCTATACCTGTTTGCCTGTGCTAGCATGCATATATTTATATAGCATCATCCAACTAACGATTTAATAGAGTGCGTTGCATATCATTCGCGTGGTGCTATTTATTTAATAAGTGTGTATTTCAAGTCATTATCGCGGTACTATTCGTTTGTGTTCCCCCTAGCTTATTTTCATTTTCGGAAATTTTCTGTAAATTTTCACGACAGAAATGAGCGTTGCGCTCATGTTTGTCGCAGGTGCGACAGAAATGAGCGCAACGCTCATTTATGTCGCACGGTATAATTGCAGTTTTGTCGCACGGTGCGACAAATAAAATAACCTTGCGACAAAAATGAAGTGCTACCGTCCGTGGAGCTGGCGGCGGGGTAGTGACGGGACGACGGTGCTGGCGGTATGTGGTCCGTGGAGCTGGCGGCGGGGTAGTGACTGGCGGAACGACTGGTGCCGGGGCTCAAGACTTCTGCTCCTGAGGGCTCGGAACGGTGGGGACTTTGGTACCGGTGGCTGCTCAGTAGAGGGGCCACCTTCAGCACCAGGCTGACCGACTGCTGCGATCTGGTCACGCCAACGCACTCGCTTACGCCGTGCTCGGGGTCGACGCTCCGCGACCAGACCTCGGCCCTGCTGGAGCGCCGCGGCCGCCTGAGCGTGCCAGGTGGGTGGCTTCCCGGCTGCGTGATCCTCTATCGCCTGTGTACGCACCGCTGGCGGAAGCAATGCAAATGCCCCGTTCGCCTCCTGCTTGCTAGCGAAAACGTCGAGAGGGTCAGGATGATCCCCGGCCTCGTCAACCGTACTCGCAAATCCCTTCGGCCTAATATCCTCGACCAGCCACCGCCCCTACCTTCCGCAAATGACACGCCCCGTCCACGTCACTGTAGCCGGAATCGGAGCTGTCCGAAACCAACCCTCCCGGCTCCTCAGACTCCCCTGCTCCGTCCGGCACCGTTGTGCTGGGGCGCACGCTGACCTCACTATCCTCGGACCCGGAGGAGGGTTCTGACGCTAGGCCTGCTACGACATCGTTGGGGGAATCCTCGTCGGAATCTCCCCCCCCTTGTTGCAAGCCGACGCGCCAAAAGACCCATCGGGGGCGAGGTAGACAACGAAAGCTTGCTCCTCTTTGGCTCGGAGGGCCCGCAGGTCCCGACGAGCTCGACGTTGACTCAAAATGACTCCCTGTACCAGTGCCATTGCTGTGTCCTTGGGGCGACCGGGGTCCGGGGATCCCGGCGAACAGCCGGTGATGACGACCTCTTCCCTGCCCTTGGTGAACCGGGCCGAAGCCCAATTCGTTATAATCCAGTGTAACTGGGGAAAGGTTTGCCAGCCAAGGACCTCCCAAGATGACATCCACCTTGAGGTCAAGGGGCATCACCCGAAGCTCAACCTGCTGGCCGTACGCTCCTTTTGACGTCTCAGCAAAGAGCTTGGGTCTGATGCAGGAATTAGCATCATACGTGGTGCCGTCAGCCACTCGAACTCGCATGGCTTGCTCGTGGCGCACCGGCTTGACGCCGGTGAGCTTCTGCAATGTACTCTTCGCAATAATGTTGGTGGACGCTCCTGAATCCACCAACTCCTTGACTCTGACGCCCGCGATCCAGGCCCAAAATAACAGTAATGTCGGTGTGCGACTGTGCCTGTCAAAACTCCTCGGGCGCGCTCACATCGAGGATACCGTTGCCAGGGACTCACACCAGCTCGGACTGATATCGCCGTCCTGCATTATGCAGTCCAGGCGGGTGACTGACGTTCCTCCTTCTGCGTCGGAGTCAGAGTCCGGGAGGAAGTAAGTGCACGCGTCAGCTAGCAGGCCGATGGCGACTGCCTTCTGAACTGCACTTCGCTCCGGGAAGTCTGGGGGGGGGGAACCGGAACTGACGCTGCAGCCAGTTTAGCCGCTATGTGCTTTCTGACCTGCTCGTCCCGGTGCATCAGCTCATTGTCCTGCTGAAGTTCCCTATTTTCCCTATCCAACTCCTCCTGCACGAAGGCGTGGAAGTCCGCATGGCGTTCTGTTGTGGTAGAAGCCGGGTCCCTATCCTCCAACTCGTATCTGCGTTGCAATCGAGAGGCTCGAAGCGCCTTGTCTTCAGGAGACAGCCATGGTCTACGTTTCGGACCCAAAGCCTGGCGAGCCCTGCTTCTGGTCAACCACGGCCGACTGGGCTTCGAAGTTCTCTCTGGTGGTGAGAGTTCTTCTCCCTCGACGGGCTTGGGCTTGGCTACGCGAACGAACCGTCCAAACTCCTGATCCAAAATGGCTCGGCGTCGGCGGTTGAATTCACGTACCCTGACGAGCCGCTTCAGGCGCTTATCTAACTCTTCTCGATTCAACTGGGGCTTGCTAGTTGTAGGACCAAGCGGGTTCTTCCTCACTCGCCTCTGCCCTGCTCTCCAAAGCGCAAGGGACTTGACCGGTCGGACCTCTGACTCTTCCAGCTCCAGATACCTTTCTAGCGCCCTAATGGCGGGGCGCAGGCGAGCACCTGGCTGCTGGGCCTTAAAGGCTTTCCTAACTCTGGGGGTAAACGCTGAGCCCTGAACTTCCAGTGCCCGCGAACTCTCGCAACGTCCGACCCCTGGTTCTCCAAGTGCTGTAGGTAGACTGCCCGTGGCTCAACTGTGTGGCTTGACCGGTTTTTATCCCGGGTGTCCACGCCAGTGATCCAGCAGAGCAGCTCCCATGGCTCCTCGGGACGCGGAACCGAGGCGGTCGCTGGGGTTCTGGCGGACTTCCAGAAGTTCGCCTGCTCTCTCTGGATGCGTTGCTCGACCTGTTCCCGCTCAGGAGGCTCTGGGCTTCCTGTGCGGGTGGCGGCTAGCATGTCCAAATCTCCCTGTTCACACTCCCTGACCTGACTCTGGTTCCTGAGGTGGCGCCTAGCGCTACTAAGATGCCTCCCGCACCTTCTCCACCTATCACGCAGCACCTGCATCGCTGTGGACGCCGGCGCGGGGCCTTTCTGTCCCCCTGACCCCGCTGTGACGGGGCTCGCGCCCTTTACTGCGGGGAGGGCGCCCCGGGCTGGGGAGCGTCCTCCGGGACAAAATCCAGTCCAATGGCAGCCAAAGCTTCTTCTACCATCAAATCGTCCCCTATTAACGCCAGGGTGTCCTCCAGGAGGCTCTTGGCCCACTCTTTTGGGCGCTGCTTTGCCTGCGGACAGTCGCGGGCGTAATGGTCCATGCCCTTGCACAGACGGCAACCCTCGTACTCCGGGGACCCGAGTCGCTGCCCCGTGGGTGTCGGAGTGCCAGCGGACGTCGCCATAGCCAGCAACTCCTCTGTGACATCCACGTGGGCTAGCAGCTGGATCGAGCGGCTCGTCTTATCCTGGCTCTGCCGTAACTCCCGCTCAGCCTCTATGGCCCAAGTCAGGAGTTTGTGGCGGTCTTTACTGGATGTCCTGCTCAGAGTCAGGACCGAAGAGTTTTGCCTCTCGGCTATAAGGAAAACGCTCCTCCTTCTTACCTCTGGTATCAGCCCAGTAAAGAATATGTCCAACAGCTCCTCCTCTGGCACAGGAGTGGTGAGCTCGTGGATAGCCAGCATGCTCACGATGTCGTGCGCGAGGTGCACTCCATCCCAGAACTCGCGGACCGTGCGAGACTGTCTGTCCTGACTCTGACGCACGCGACGCAGGAACGGACCAATCGACGCCATCTCCCCTTTGTCGGGCATCACCAGCCGCGCTAAGGGGACCACTATCACGTCCAGGGTGAGGCTCTTACCGTCCCGGGCTTCCTTCAACACCGAAGAAAGCTCGCGGTACTCGGAGCTCAGTGAGCCGAAACAGTGTCTGGCCACTTCCGACAGCAGGGAGTGGTCTGACAACACCGGCTCCTCACTCCCGCCCGCCAGCGTGCCCAGACGCACCATCTCCATGGCGTAGCGCATTGGCTCCAACTCCCGAACCTCTCTGACTTGCCGGACAAACCGAAGGAGCCGACCAAAGACGTGGGTCGACCCCTCCACCTCCTTGTGGTATTTGTCCACCGCCTTTTCCATGGCTTTGAGGGCTTCCTTAAGGGCGTGCTGCTCGTCCTTTCGGCTCGCAAAGCGTCGTTCCCGGACGTAACGAGAGGACTCGGTACGGAAGGTGAAATGGCTGTCGCCATCCCCGTCCTCACCCGGATCGCCGCCAGGACCTCCGCCAGGACCCCCCGGTCCTCCTGGCCCTCCAGGATCATCACCCCCCGAGCCTCCGGGTCCTCCATGACTGCCGACACCGTCTCCCCCGGACTCCTCCGGGGACTCGTTTGGCTCCGAGTGCTCAGGTTGAGGGACCATCCCCCCCCCGTCTCCTGGTGTGTCCGTCGCAGCAGCAAGCGGAGGCGGTGACACTACCGGAAAGTTGTCGAAAGCGCCGGGCCACACGTCCGCGGAGCAAAACCCACACACCGGCAGGTACACAGTCTTCAGGAGCGCCACTGCACTTCTCTTAGTGCCCACCTGACACGTCCACATCTGCACCGGGCTCTCCGCGTGCCCGCACCCGCAACCAGCACAGTTCTCTGTGACGTTCGCCAAGGCCGCCGTGAGACTGTGAACCACCTGGGACCCGAGGACTCTGTCATTGTCCGAGACCCTCGTCTTCAGGCACTTCCTGATCTGACTGGTAGGATGCACGCACCCAGCGACCTGACCAAGGGAGCGATACCTACGGGCAGCGTCGTAAAACAGGAACTGGGCGTCGACACCCTGTTTGCCATGCGCGACCGCGTTTTCACGGAGGGCGGCGCAGACTTTCACCGGGAGGGAAACAAAGTCCCATGTGTGCGGCGGTTGGACTGCCACGCCCGCGTATGTCTCCTCCGGCGGGCTATGAACGCCCCGGTCCTCAACGTCACAGGTGACGACGGAAGCCGGCTCTACCAGCTCATGTCCCTCTCGGGAGATGGGCGTCTCCTGAACCGGGCTCGACACTGCCGCTGCGGGCCCTCGAGCGTCTGACTCTGCGGGCCCCGAGGGCGAAGCCTGAACCAGGGCGAGCCTCTGGACTTGTGACTCTATGACCGCCTGCAGCCTTTCCTCTAACTTGGCCTCGGCTGACCTCCGATCTGCTGCCCGCCGCTCGTCAGCAGCTATCTGCTGAGCGACGCTCTCGTCGACAGCCAACTGCCTGGCAGTCTCCCGAGCTTCTGCAGCTAGCCGGTCTGCGGCCCAGCGCTCTTCGGCAGCGCGTTGCTCGGAGACTCTGCGCTCCTCGGCAGTGCGCTGCTCGGAGACCCTGCGCTCCTCGGCAGCTCTTTGACTCTCTTGGAGTTGCCGAGACAGCTGTTCCTTGCGAGCCTCGGCAGCTGCCTCCCGAGCTTGAGACTCCTTCTGCAAGGCTTCCTTTAGCTCTTGCAGGTCCTGACTGTTCCTGCTCCAGGTGGACTCCGGGGACGACGACGTGTGTGAGCTGTCATATGAGGAAGTCGGACCGGGGTGCGGGGCCGAGGGTGCTCGACCGAGCTTCCTGGTGCGAGACACTGGGCGACTGGGGCCGCTCGGTCTAGGCGCCGGAGTCCTGGGCCTTGGAGGTTCCACGGGAGGCTCCTCCTCCGATGAGGACGAGAGGGGAGCAAACCGGTTTGCCCAGCTCCCACCGGAGGCTGCGGAACTCAGAGGTGCCGTACCTGACTTCCTAAGACCCTTGTGTGACTTCCGGGTGCTGCCGCTAATCCTGACGGCAGCAACGACCGCTCTCCTTACCTCCTGGAGGTCCACTCCTCGGTTCACTATCTCCCCTGGTCTGCGGACGTTGATGGCAAAGGCGGAGAATCTACACCTCCCAAGGGAGTTGCGAGGGTCCTCGCGCTTTTGCTGCATCAATTCCTTGGACTCGGAGACTGACTTCTGGTGGACCTCCAGACGATAAGCGCCGTCTTCGGAGAGCCCATGGTCCTTGAACTGGAACCACATTACCCCTGACAGTGGGTGGTCTTTCCCCAGGCGCTTTAGGCCTCGACGGATGTCTTGCCACCAAGATTCCTGGTCGGAATCCGAGAGGGAGCTGACGTCAGGTGAGGCTCCCGCTTTCCTTACTGGACGGCGGGAACTCGTTCCCTGGGGCGAGTCCGAGCTGACTGGGGTCGCCCTGGGGAGTCGGCGCCACTCGCGGAGACACCTCCCGACCATCTTCTGAGTCATCCGGTGGCTCCGGGCTCCAACCCACCAGGTGCTCCTCTCCCTGGCGAGCATCGTTTGCTGGCGCCATGCCATGAATGCGGCCCCAGCTCGACGTCGACTGCCCCTGAGCCACAGACCTTGCGACTGGACGACTCGCTGGCGCCACGTCACGAAGGCGGACTCGACTCGACGCCGACTGCCTCTGACAAACAGGCCCTGAAGTTGGGCAACTTGCTGGGTGACGACCTTCCAGGTCTGGAATGCCAGGCGCCGGAGTTCGCGCTGATGCGCTGACCGGTCCGCTCTGGCGCCTTCCATGCGACCCACGCAAGCCGCGCGGTTGCGCGCTGACGAGCTAGCAAGGAGACTCTCGCGCGTCGTTGCGCTGAGTCCAGCGCCCAGGTACTCCACTGATCGAGGGGCAATGCAAGCACGGGCTGACGTTGCTCCTCTCGCCAATCTGGCTTGAGCCGGATGTGGGCCTTGTGCTCCCTTGACTGGACGACGTCCAGCAGCTCTGAGCGCCGGACATCGTCGAACACCTCTTCTGCAGGGGAGCTACAGCCACTCGCTCGGTAAATCTCCAAGCGCCCTGGGGCGCTGGTGAGATTCCCTTGCTCACACCCCACGAGGGGAGAGAGGGAGGGCGTTACCGGTTCCGGCACCGGCTCCTGACGGACGAGCCTACTACCCGCACTCCTGCTGGACGCAGGGGGCGGGGAGAAGGGGGCTGCTGAGGGGTTCAGACCCTTAGCAGAGCGGTCCGAGTCCGACTCTGAGCTGGCGCTCGCCGCCGGTGCCGGCGCTCCGGACGACGCACGCCTCCGGCGCGCCGGTTGCCGTAGTGTAGAGCTCAATGCGAGCTCGGACACCGGCTCGGCCCCACTGACTTTCGCTGGTGAGGGGGTTCCCGGTAGTGAGGCCCCGGGGGGCTCACCCGACAACCCCGGGGGGGCCCCTCAGAGGCATATACACCGGTGTAGCCTCGGGCGGGGGCTCCACCGCCGTATTGGCGTGCGATTACACGCCGCACTCCCCCCTCCTTTCACCGGAGCGCCAATCCCGGCCGTCCGACCTGCCAGCCGCGCCCCAGAACTCCGAAGAGCCCTGGCCGACTGACAGGCCCGCAGCGCGAGACCCTGACTGACCGGACCTTCCGGCCGAGCCGGGGGCGGCGCCGGCCCGACCCCTCCTACGACGACCCGACCGACTTTGGAATTCCTCTCCATCCGAATACATTATGCGTGCTATGCGTGCAACCTAAGTAATTGGAAGTGCTTTACGCTACGCGCGGCAACCAGCACCCGCCGATCCAGAAATTCACCACCCGTGCGTGAGCACAAGCAGCTTACACCGGCCGAAGCGCGGTAATTCCCGGAAAAGAGGGGACTAGAAGACTAATTCCTCTCCATCCGAATACATTATGCGTGCTACGCGTGCAATCTAAGTAAGTGGAAGTGCGTTATGCTACGCGCGGCAACCAGTACCCGCCGATCCAGAAATTCACCACTTGTGCGTGAGCACAAGCAGCGTACACTGGCCGAAGCGCGGTAATTCCCGGAAAAGAGGGGACTAGAAGACTAAAACTAGAGGCACGCGAGATCTCAAACCGACCCCGAAATTCAGCCAAAGCTTCTTCTACCATCAAATCGTCCCCTATTAACGCCAGGGTGTCCTCCAGGAGACTCTTGGCCCACTCTTTTGGGCGCTGCTTTGCCTGCGGACAGTCGCGGGCGTAATGGTCCATGCCCTTGCACAGACGGCAACCCTCGTACTCCGGGGACCCGAGTCGCTGCCCCGTGGGTGTCGGAGTGCCGGCGGACGTCGCCATAGCCAGCAACTCCTCTGTGACATCCACGTGGGCTAGCAGCTGGATCGAGCGGCTCGTCTTATCCTGGCTCTGCCGTAACTCCCGCTCAGCCTCTATGGCCCAAGTCAGGAGTTTGTGGCGGTCTTTACTGGCTGTCCTGCTCAGAGTCAGGACCGAAGAGTTTTGCCTCTCGGCTATAAGGAAAACGCTCCTTCTTCTTACCTCTGGTATCAGCCCAGTAAAGAATATGTCCAACAGCTCCTCCTCTGGCACAGGAGTGGTGAGCTCGTGGATAGCCAGCATGCTCACGATATCGTGCGCGAGGTGCACTCCATCCCAGAACTCGCGGACCGTGCGAGACTGTCTGTCCTGACTCTGACGCACGCGACGCAGGAAGAAAAGCTTGGGTACATATCGATGTACCCAAGAGCCTTGGGTACATCGTTGTGTACCGGGGGGTAATGGACAACTAGTTCCACAATCTCCCCGCATGCCCAAATCGAGTATATCGCCCAAACCACGTTCAAGATAAATTCTTTGACACCTAAAAGTGATGCCCAAGCACTCATATATCAAGTATATCTAAAAACGCGCTTGCTAGCCCGAATTCACTACGGTTCTTGTCATAGGACCGGACCGTCGGGCAGTAGCCACCAATGCCCAGGGAGATACTCCAAGGCGATGGTAGAGTCTGTGACAATCAATGGTCGCACGGGATAGTACAACATATCTCCAACTTCACCGACCCTCCCACATCGACATGATAAGGTCGGTATGTGCGTATTTTCTTGGCTCCAATCTCCCAATGACGACGGTGCCTCCAAACGCGGTTATGCAAGCCTCAGAGGACGGGTAACCAGCAAGCTGCTCCTTCTTGTCTTCACCAGCAGCCTCAGGCTGCTGCTGCTGCTGCTGCTGCTGCTGCTGCTGCTGCTGCTGAAGAGCAGTCTGTCATCATCCGACACATCCCCTCCTACACACATCAACACATAATCCTCCTTCCAACGACACGCACCGACACGCAAGGCCCTCCAAACTCCGGTTTGTAGTAACAAGCACGGGAGGGCAATAAATATGAAGCAATAATGGGATGGGCGGTGTAGCGCTAAATAGGATAGTGCGCACCTCGCCGACGATGGGCGGCTCCGACGCTGAGCTCGGTTGCTCTTCCTTGTTTTCAACAGCAGCCTCAGGCTGCTGCTGCTGCTGCTGAAGAGCAGTCTGTCATCATCCGACACATCCCCACCTACACACATCAACACATAATCCTTCTTCCAACGATACGCACCGACACGCAAGGCCCTCCAAACTCCGATTTGTAGTAACTGTGGAGAGTCCCTGAGATGGAGAGTTTCTGAGATGAAGAGTCCCTGAGATGGAGAGTTTCTGAGATGGAGAGTCCCTGAGATGGAAAGTCCCTGAGTGGAGAGCCCCTGAGATGCATGGAGAGTCCCTGAGATGGAGAGTCTCTGAGATGGAGAGTCTCTGAGATGGAGAGTCTCGAGATGGAGAGTTTCTGAGATGGAGAGTCCTTGAGATGGAGAGTCCCCCCTGAGATGGAGAGTCCCTGAGATGGAGAGTCCCTGAGATGGAGAGTCCCTGAGATGGAGAGTCCCTGAGATGGAGAGTCCCTGAGATGGGATGGGCGGCGTAGCGCCAAATAGGATAGTGCGTACCTCGCCGACGATGGGCGGCTCCGACGCTGAGCTCGGTTGCTCTTCCTTGTTTTCAACAGCAGCCTCAGGCTGCTGCTGCTGAAGAGCAGTCTGTCATCATCCGACACATCTCCACCTACACACATCAACACATAATCCTCCTTACAACGACACGCACCGACACGCAAGGCCCTCCAAACTCCGGTTTGTAGTAACAATGGAGAGTCCCTGAGATGGAAAGTCCCTGAGATGGAGAGTCCCTGAGATGGAGAGTTTCTGAGATGGAGAGTCTCTGAGATGGAGGTCCCTGAGATGGAGAGTCTCTGAGATGACCGAGTCCTTGAGATGGAAAGTCCCTGAGATGGAAAAGTCCCTGGGTGGAGAGCCCCTGAGATGGAGAGTCTACGAGATGGAGAGTTTCTGAGATGGAAGTCCCTGAGATGGAAGTTCCTGAGATGGAGGGTTTCTGAGATGAAAAGTCCTTGAGATGGAGAGTCCACGAGATGGAGAATCACGAGATGGAGAGCCCCTGAGATGGGAAAGTCACGACAGGATAAAGAGAGTCACTTGAAATGGATAGTCTCGAGTTGAGAAGTTTCTGAGATGGAAGTTTACGAGATGGAGAGTCCGGAATGGAGAGTTCACGAGATGGAGAGTCCACACGACATGGAAAGTCCCTGAGATGGAGAGTCTGGGTGGAGAGTCCTGAGATGGAGAGTCCCTGACGAGATGGAAGTCCCTGAGAGACAGAGTGGAGACGAACTACGGCGTATGCAGCGTAGTTCGGGGACTACGGAGATTTCATCGCCGTAGCCCCACTACAGGACGGACGGTCCGCCGGGGGCGGTACGATACGGTTAAACCCTGAGTATGTATGCCTCCGGGTCGCTCTGTTTTTAGGTTTCACTTCACGTGATCCTTTTAGTACACTGCACAGCTAGATAGTCACTGCGCATATATATATCACCCCCATAGGGCCCTAGCCGGTGAAAGCGGAGGACGCCACCATACCATCGGATCCCGCATGGCCGCATGGCATGGTGGAATGGTTTGCAACGATGTCACCTTGCGGGGACCCGGTTCGAGCAACGCCTCGCACACTTAAGAAAGCTTACTACCGTAGTTTCCATGAACTACGCCCTGAACTACGCCGTATTCCTGAACTACTGTACGCATTTTCCCGACCGTAGCCGTATTTTCAGTATTCCGTAGTTCTCCACTCTGCCCTGAGATGGAGAGTCCCTGAGATGGAGAGTCCTTGAGATGGAGAGTCCCTGCGATGGAGAGTCCCTGAGATGGAGAGTCTCTGAGATGGAGAGTCCCTGAGATGGGATGGGCGGCGTAGCGCCAAATAGGATAGTGCGCACCTCGCCGACGATGGGCGGCTCCGACGCTGAGCTCGGTTGCTCTTCCTTGTTTTCAACAGCAGCCTCAGGCTGCTGCTGCTGAAGAGCAGTCTGTCATCATCCGACACATCTCCACCTACACACATCAACACACAATCCTCCTTCCAACGACACGCACCGACACGCAAGGCCCTCCAAACTCCGGTTTGTAATAACAAACACGGGACGCGGGCAATAAATCTGAAGCAATAATGGGATGGGCGGCGTAGCGCTAAATAGGATAGTGTGCACCTCGCCGATGATGGGCGGCTCCGACGCTTTCATCCTTTTGCTCGGGCGCATCCCTTCAGCCTCTGAAAATCATACATTATTTGTTTAACACCCACATCCCTTGCTTGGCTATTCAGCAAGGACATTAAGATTACAATACATTTACTTACCTCGATGTTCCCTCCACGTGCGATCTGCCCATTCGCACGTGAAGTTCAAATCCGCCCAGGCGTTCTTTTGGAAGTACACGTCTACCCGCTCATCATACATCTCCCTCTCCCATCGAGAGATTTCTTGCCTGAGCCCGCAAAGATACTTGCCAATCGAGGCTGTTTGGCGCCTGCACCCGCTCGCACACACACCTGGAGAATACACCATGCTCCACTCAACCGACACATCACTTGCCGGCCCTACATCAAATCACTATCAAAAATGTAAGTTGGTCCATCGCATATTACACAAATGAGTACGCACCTGCATCGTGCCAAATCGAGGGGTTCCGGAATTACTGGGATTGGCCGACTTGACATGCACATCGCTCGCATTCGTACTATCATATATGTCCGCCCGTCTTTATCTTCATCCTCTAGGGGCACTTGGTCCACGTTGTAAGTGTCTTCAGGAGCGAACCGCCCGTATTTATCGTTCACGGACCCACCATCTCTCGGCTCGGAGCGTTGTATCCGGCGCACCTACCACCATAAGATCAAGAACAATTCAAATCATGATCGATGCCATAACATCCATCCACTGTAATCGGCAATTAACATAGCATGGCATGGCAATCAATGATTAGCATATCGTAAACGATACTTAATCTACACGTAATATGTAAGCATCCCCCCAACCAACAGCATGTGTCAGTATCCATTAACTTACCTTCCACAAGTACCTTTCGACATAAGGCCGCCTCTCCTGAAAAGATAACTTATGATTGTTTGTCCCCCGACGCAAACTAATGCGATGGTTCTTGAAGAAGCGCCAAAACCGCCCATCGCTACACTTAAACTTGCGAATGGGCACATTCGTCTCCGGATCCACATAATTGTATCCTTTCCTTACAGCGCACCGAAGAGCTTTATTCCTAAGCCACGGACGCTTAACCTGCAAAAGCAACCCGGAGCAACAAACAATTATGCCGCTATATTGCAATTCATCGTTGGGAATAATGTTGGCACTTATTTTCCCTACAAGGAATAACCCCAACGCCCAATCCAAGTTCACAAACTGTAAAAAAACCCGGAGCCAAGAAAACTAATATATATCATAGCCAGCGATATGCACTGCAAGGACAAAGTAACGTGAGAGTGGGTTTTCAGCGCGGAGAGAACCCCCTTCCCCACAGGTTCGCAAACTGAAAAACCCGGAGCCACCACAAACAATTATGTCGCAATATTGCAATTCATCGTTGGGAATAACGTTGGCACTTATTTTCATTACAAGGAATAACCCCAACCCAAGTTCACAAACTGTAAAAAACCCGGAGCCAAGAAAATAAATATATCATAGCCAGCAATACACACTGCGAGGACAAAGAGTGTTTTCACCGTGTATATGTAGAGTCCCACAAGTTCGCAAACTGGAAAACCAAGAACCTCAAAACAAGAGCTACAAAAACAAGTACAGTAATCACTCACCAATAAGAAATTCCTAAATATGGGGTCAGCCAGCGAATTTCGTCAAGTTGTGACCCCCCCCCCGCCAGCGCCAGCGACCTATGAAATTGCTAAGAATAAGAAATCCCGATTTCGTAGCTCAGCCAGCCAATTTCTTATTCTTATTGCTTAAGGAGGAGGCAGCCAGCTATCATGAAATTGGCACTCAGCGACGGCCACAGTGGTAAAATTTTAGTATGGAACCTGAAAGCCGTGAGCAGACATGTGATAGTTGATAAGTCACTTTTCGCCGACCAGCCAACGTTTGCACCTCCGTTCGAAAAACTTCAACAGTCTGTATGATATTTTTATTGAGATAAATTGTGTATAAGCATCAAAATCCTTGTTAAATCAAGTAAACCCACCAAATAATCCAGCCAAAATTTCTTAACCATTTTTCACTATGATTCAAGCCAACCAGCCCCTTGATTTCTTATTTTGGCAAATTTCTTAAGAAATTAAAGCTAGCCAGCAAATTTCGTCAAGTTGTGACCCCCCCAAACGCTGGCTGGTTTCTTATTGCTATTATTTCTTATTGGTGAGTGATTACTGTATGTTGCTAACGATATTCACTACAACGAATAACGTTGAAACATTTTTTAAACATTCATATAAGATCCTCACAGTGTGGTGGAGCCAATATTCATTGCAGGGAATAGTGCTGTGCGCATATATTCACTTCAGGGAATCTCATAGTACAAACTTCATAAACTGAACACATTGAAGCCACAAGATCAACCTTGTAACTACCAGTATTCACTGCAAGGAATGACAATGATGCCGATGATCACTGTTGCGAAGACCTCATAAGCCAGGTCAGACATTATCTACACTCATACACTGAAAAACCCGGAGGGATCTTGCAGCGCATATGTTCACTGCAATGAGTACTGTCATAGCCAGTTCACAAATTCAAAAAACCGGAGCCAAAACTGCAGGTATGTCACTGCCAATTAAATGCAGGGAACAAGGATCTTGCATGATTCCACTTATCTTATTACCCGGCTATGCAGATCGCAAAATACAAAACCCGAAGTAGCAAAACTAGTTTCGTAACTACGGCGTTCACTACAAGGGATAACGATGCTAGCTATGTCAACTGCCGGGATCGCCACCATCTCCAGATCACACGGCAAGAAAAAAAGAAGTTATATGACTACGGTATCCGTATTCCATCACTGCAAGGAACACAGTAGCATGTGCAGAAAACAAAAACAAAAACTCGGAGACACAATAACAATTCTGTCACTTGCAATTTTCACTGCAAGCAAGATTCATAACAAGCTGAAAAACCTGAAACCCCGGAGAAGTGGAGTACTAGAAACAGTGCAGCAGCCAAGGGGAGAACGCTCCCGGCAGACATAGAACGAACTCCATAATATATAAACTTACGGGATAAATACCCGGACAGACACAAGCAGAGTCACCGAAGATGACATACCGGAAATAACACGTGACAGTACGAACATGTCACAGTGTCAATTCTAGCACACCACCTCATCTGAGGTGGCTCTACAGCTTGTGAATGTCACCACCCTAGCTACTAGAGTTTACCTATAATGAAAATGTTATAAGTCTCGTAGCTAGTCCGGATCACAAGTGAAAAGAAATGAACAGAGGATGCCGAATAAACATATAACTAGTCAGCTCAGCCCACATGGGAAAGATTGCTGAGTCAAATTCCTGCCGGCTAGTGGTCAGCAGCTAGCACCTGCGCCGCCTGTCTGTTCATGGGGAAAAATGTCTGCAGGATCGGAGCTGCCTGTCGGCTTAGCTGGGCTTTGATTGCGAATTGAAGAAAGAGGTCTTAACTGCCCGAAGAATTCGACTTACTGAAACCAGCTGTCCGCAAGTGGTCAACACTCTAATCACAAAATACATCGGAGAGATCCCCATCCCAGCTAGTGGTCGAAACACGAGATAAGAGCTCTGCCTGTCCGTTTAGAAATTATGATGACCCAGAAGAATAGTCCTCGCAGGAGTCGCTGCTATGCCATGCATCTTCCCAGCACCAGAGAAAAGCCGCTCCACACCAGCCGATGATGCAGGCCGGCCGTGGAATTGGCGCCACATCATGCAGACGCGTGGGAACTTCTTCTCGTTCTCGAACCACCATTCAAGGATAGCAGTGTCCACCGGCGCCTGCTTCAGTTCCAGATACTTTTCAAGCTGCTTCACACTTTCAGTGTGAGGATCATCCTCATCATCGGCTTCCGCCTCCAAAAGGGTCGGCATGTCATCGTCGTCACTCGCATCGCCCTCGGAGTCACTGTCGCACAGTAGGGAATGCTTGCGCTTGCTACCCACGGCGGCTGAGGGAGCTGCTTGGGCTTTGGGAGTGGTGAGGGGAACGGCGTAGTGTGCCAAGTACTCCTCTCGCACCGACTGCAAGACCTTAGCCGTGTCGTAGTTCTCAGAACCCTTGAACTTGAAGCGGTTGAAGCGAGGGTCTAGCACGGTACTGATAGCCAACTTCCTGAACCTCTCGATCTTGCGCGTAGTACGCGTTGCAGCTGCATCGGTAGCTCCCTCCACCGGCTCGGCTTGCAACTCGGTGACCCACCGCTCAAAGAGGTCCGCGTGCACCTTCTGCCTCCCGACACGCACCGGCTTAGATAGCTTGTGCGCCGGCACCACCGTGTCGCCCACTTTCACAGCCTTGGTATCCTCGAGCTTGATGATGACCTTGTTCACCAACGGAAGATTCATGCCTGCACATCGCAAAAGCACACGATGTTAATGACGGCTCAAGTGGCTCGGGGCGTTAGGCTACAAGTGTCTAGGTTATTTTGAGGGGACGCTGAGCAGGGGAGACCGAGCTGAGGGGGGGGCTGTGATGAGGGGGCGAGCTGAGGGGAGGCTGAGCGAGGTCGGCGAGCTGAGGGGGGCTGAAATGAGGGGTGAGATGAGGGCGGGCTGAGCTGAGGGGGGCTGAGATGAGGGAGGGCTGCTGAGTTCGATGAGCTGAGGGGGCTGGAGATGAGGGGGTGAGATGAGGACGGTGAGGGGGTCAAGGGGGGGGCTGAGATGAGGGAGTCGAGCCGAGGTGGCGAGCCGAGAAGAGATGAGGGCGGGCTGAGCTGAGGGGGGCTGAGATGAGGGGAGGCCGGGAGCCGAGGTCGGCGAGCTGAGGGGGGGGCTGAGATGGGTAAGAGATGAGGGCGGTGCTGAGGGGAGGGCTGAGATGAGGAGGGCTAAGCTGAGGTCGGCGAGCTGAGGGGTGCCGAGATGAGGGGGGCTGAGATGGGGGGGTGAGATGAGGGACGGGCTGAGCTGAGGGGGGGCTGAGCTGAGGGGGGGCTGAGTTTCCCTGGCGGGTGCACACCTGCTTGAGGCTCAATGGTGGTCTCCAACTCCTTGCTGAGCACGGTCATCGATTGCATAACGGATGCACCTTGGTGGCAAACGGTCCAATCATCAAACAACATCTTGTGTTGCTTGTAGGCATCTCCCGCCCGCGCGGTATACTGGGTGTCATACAGTTGCACGGCGGGCTGGTTCGCTGCAAAGAAACACCACTGATCGTGGGCAAAGTGCCATCTGCAGCTGTTTCCCGTGCTCTGGGGCTTCTTCGTGGGGAGGGAGTATTCACGCTGACAGGTATGAAAGTCTTTCATGTTGGCACCTCCAATTTGGTGGAAATGCGTGGTCATGCCCTTGATCTTCTTGGCCACTACGTCACACCCTTCCGTCTCGTAGAACAGATTAGCTGAGAGCTCGATCGTGTGGGGACCACAATTGGCTATTACCCTTCGGGTGGCTTAAGCCACCCTAACAGCGATTTAGGGTGGCTTAAGCCACCTTAACGTTTTCAATTATTACGGGAGCTATCGGTACCGGAAGCTAGATTTTTTTAGCTCAAAATGACGGCGACATTGTCTTCTTTTAGACACTATGTGCACTATTAGGCGAGCCCAAGTTTCCGGTGAGCAATTTTGGGAAGTATCCAAGAGGGTGCAACATTTAGTAAAATTTGAGCGATTTTCCCGGTTTTTGCATATCCATGCTACTTCAACCGAGATTTTGAGGGTCAAGATGACCTCGGATCAAACTTTTGGCAAGACATTGCAGAAAGAGCAGCTCGAGATCTTGACAACACAGGTCTCCAAATTTTGAAAGCGTCTTAGAGGAAGCCCCCGGTGAGCTAATTAGCTTAAGGTGGCTTAAGCCATCTTAAGGAAAATTGGGAAATACCCACCCTACTTCAACCGAGATTTTGAGAAGGTCAAGATGAACTCAGATCAAACTTTTGATAAGACACTGCAGAAAGAGCAGCTCAAGATCTTGACGACACAGGTCTCCAAAATTTGAAAGCACCGCCGAAGAAGCCCCCATGAGCCCTTTAAGTTAAGGTGGCTCAAGCCACCTTAAGCTGCGGGTAATAGGCACAATCACCGGCGCCATCCCCCAACTTCTCCCTGCCATTGACCATGTTCGCACCGTTGTCGGACACACAGTCGAAGACGCCCATACCTGGTTCAGTGACAGGGTAGTCCGCTGCAGCAAGCTCGGCGGTCAACTTGATCTCGATGTTCTCCCCAGTGTGGGTGTCCTTGTCAAAGGGAACAGCGGTGACCAGCTCTTCGCAGACATGAAAGCCAATGGGAGTGCGGTGGTACTTGTCGGTCGGGGCGAAGGAGCGGTCGATCGAATATTGCAGAATGGCCATGATGGAAACCTCCCCATCAGCCCAGATGTCGGCACCCACACAAGGCTTGAGGCCTTCTTGGCGCCGGAGCGAGGACTTTACCAGAACACGGTCCATTCCTGCACGGCGCACCCGGCACAATGCGCTTTGAAGTTAATAATTGAAAGAAGGACAACTTGACAAGCGACAAAGGGAAAGGGAAAAGAGAAAAGAGGGAAGAGGGGAAGAGAGGGAAGAGAGAAAAGAGGGAAGAGGGGAAGAGAGAAAAGAGGGAAGAAAGGAAAAGAGGGGAAAGAAAGAAGTTAGAGGGGACGGGAGGAGGTATTACGTTACGTACGGAGCGTGCGACCGCAGGCGGATCCCGCGTAGTACTATCCCGGGGGGAGGAGCCTTTTACACGAGTACGGTTGTGAAATGCAAACCACATACCGTCAATGCTATGCAGATTCACTTCGCCTATAACCGAAACATAAGTTGCAGACGGCTGTCGGCAAATTGTTTGTTGATACCCGCAACATATACAACCGACTCCGTGTTGCTACCCGCAACAGATACAACAGACTGACTGCTGAAGCATGCAGCAGACTGACTACTGATACCTGATAGCATACAACTACAGACCGGCTGTTATATATCAAGGTTGTCACGAATCGGATCTGAAATCAGTCTTATCGTCGAATAATCAGCCAGATAATCAACTTGATTGTCTGATATGATCGTCTGATTATCTGATGCATCACTACTAAGCATCTGATAATCTGATCTGATCGTCTGATAATCAGACTTTGTCTGATTGACAACCTTGTTATATATATCAAAACATACAGCAGAGTGATTGTTCATACCTGATAGCATATCGCACACCGGCTGTGGTTATATCAAAGCATGCAGCAGACTGATTGTTCATACGTGATAGCATATTGCACACCGGTTGTTGTTATATCAAAGCATGCAGCAGACTGATTGTTCATACCTGATAGCATATTGCAGACTGCCTGTTGTGATATCATGCAACATATAGGCGGCTCATACCTGATAGCATATTGCAGACTGCTTGTTGTTACCCGCAACAGACATCACCGACCGACCGTCGGCTATTGCTATCAGCATAGAACATACTGCCGAAACCGATGCAGCAACCTATTACCTAAACCATATGCAAATATAGTTCTCAAGTTCTGTGATGAATATTAATATCAATGGTGTACGCGGACAACCGATATGCTTGCGGAGAGTTGAACAGTAAATATTTAGGGTTTCAGGGGAACAACTGTCTGTGCCGCCCGCACGGCTCCAAAATATGAGTGCCATTGTAACCTATTGCAACATCGGTTTTAACATGTTGTGCGGACCACGCGGTGGGCCGTCCACATCTCAACACATCGAGCTCTGCTGACCGTAATCCGTCGTCGGAACGGTTCCGTAGATCGGTGCCGGCCGCGTTGCCGCGATAAAGCCTATCGGACACCAGGTGGGAAGGATGTCATAGCCTGATCGCGTCATGGTGACCTGAAATCGCGACCTGACCTCATGAAGGCGTGACACAAGCGTTGCCACGCTCGTGTCGCCGGCGATTTCTGGCGAAATCGCTTCCTCACGCCACGTCAGTCGTCACGCGTTGTCGCTCGCGGGAAAACTGTTACCTCACGGAAATTCATATGTCGCTTTGTACAAAATCTGTCGTTTTCTACAGTTTTCCCATGTACTTAAATATGGAATTTACCACAGGTCCCATGCCATCTTCACTGAAAACGTGAAAAGTCCATTCTATATTTTAAAGCATATAATTATATTATTGTATTATTGTTTAAAGCATATAATCGTATAATCATATAATTATATAAAGAAATTACGGAATCTAATATATTTACTGTACGTCATAATATACACAAGTATTATATTTATATTTGTATTTATAACATACTGTCTGGTATGGAGACGAGGGCGATATGGTGGGGGGAAGGTGGGGAGGGGGGGGAGGTTGGATATGTCGATAGCCGCGCAGGGGGTGGGGGAGGAGCCGGACGGATCCATGGACATAAAAGTCGGGTATTGACGCCCGATATTGTTTTATCGATTAATCGCAGAAATCGTGCCTATCGATTTTATTCCGTTGCCGAAATAATAATAAAAACACCCTCCACCCGCCCGCCCCCCATAGTTGATTTAATTTATCCCCCCCCCCACATTAACTAAAATAGTCAAATCTTAGTAAATATAATACTTATGTGTGTGTGGGAGGCATACATATTACTTATGTGTGTGTGGCTGGGGCATACAATGTGCCGTGGGGCATGGGGCATCGGGGCATGTGCCGTGGGGCATGGGGCACTACAGTGCTTGTGGGGCATGGGGCATATAGTCCGTAGTGGGGCATGGGGCATAGGTGCAATGCGTGGGGCATGGGGACTGATGCGCCGTGGGGCATGGGGCATAGGGTGCGGTGGAGCATGGGGCATAGGGTGTGCAAAGTGGGGCATGGGGCATAGGGTGTGCCGGTAACTTCATCAACCCCACACACACACACATAAGTATTATATTTAATAAAGATTTGATTTATTTTTATTAATGTGTGGGGGCGGAGGATAAATTAAATCAACTATGGGGGCCGGGCGGGTGGAGGGTGTTTTTATTATTATTTCGGCAACGGAATAAAATCGATAGGCACGATTTCTGCGATTAATCGATAAAACAATATCGGGCGTCAATACCCGACTTTTATGTCCATGGATCCGTCCGGCTCCTCCCCCACCCCCTGCGCGGCTATCGACATATCCAACCTCCCCCCCCTCCCCACCTTCCCCCCACCATATCGCCCTCGTCTCCATACCAGACAGTATGTTATAAATACAAATATAAATATAATACTTGTGTATATTATGACGTACAGTAAATATATTAGATTCCGTAATTTCTTTATATAATTATATGATTATACGATTATATGCTTTAAACAATAATACAATAATATAATTATATGCTTTAAAATATAGAATGGACTTTTCACGTTTTCAGTGAAGATGGCATGGGACCTGTGGTAAATTCCATATTTAAGTACATGGGAAAACTGTAGAAAACGACAGATTTTGTACAAAGCGACATATGAATTTCCGTGAGGTAACAGTTTTCCCGCGAGCGACAACGCGTGACGACTGACGTGGCGTGAGGAAGCGATTTCGCCAGAAATCGCCGGCGACACGAGCGTGGCAACGCTTGTGTCACGCCTTCATGAGGTCATACAGCAATTTGTCTCCAATTTTAATCCTGTAATTTACGTATAATCTATGACGGACATGACAGTGACAGAATTGACCAAGAATCTGAATGCGGCGATCGCGAGCCTTGCTTTTCCTTTAGAACCTGGTTCTTGCCGTCCAGATTTCTTGAATTCAAAACTTCAACAGCGGACCTGTCGCGAGCTATGAAGTAGTTTTTTCGCGCACTTCGCGAGGTCGAGAGTCTTCGGCCCGTTGACCATAGCCTAAAAAGGCGTCAACGGGTCGCTGTACGGTGTCCGTTTTTTGCCACGTGGCCTAGAGACGTGGAACGGGAGCTACACCGGCTGAGCGGATGATGCCGCGGCCTCTGAAAATCAGTCAAAAACAACATCATGGGAAATTCGGACACCGTAGGTAGTTTTAAAAAGGCATATATAGAGGACTTATGTATGCCTTTGACCCTCCTGCGGTGTCCGGACAGTCGCTTTCCAGCATCCGGTAGGGTAGGATGCCGCCATCGGGTTTGGGTTTGCGGAGAGCGCTGAAATCTGCAGCCATTCGCGTTTCACCCGGTTGAACTTATCCGGAACTTATCGTATGCCTTGCACTATGCTTGCTTAACGGGCGTTAAGCAAGCACGGTACTATGGTTGCGTCAAGGAATGTATACCATTCCTTGAGCACCGGCATTCCGGGGAGTCGCCTAGGTCACGTAGATTGTTCATCCACTCAAGTGAAATGAACAAACCAGGCAACCTATAAACTTTTTTATTGTGCGTGACACAAGCTACTTGAATACAGGTTTGTGGCTACGTTTGTTCGTGCGGGCGCGTTGTAGTGCGGATGGCTCACCTCACGTGATCATCTTCGCGCAAGGGAGGCGAAGCTGATCACGTGCAGTTGGACATGAGTTCGCACTTGAGGAGTGTATGCATATATGCACTGTGATATGCTGTATGGTATGTCGTGCAATAATACATGATAAAAAATACACCGCTGCTGCTGACCCGGGTCAACAGCAGCGGTGTATTTTGAAGTGAACGAAAGTCGAAAGTGATTAAGAAACAGTTTCAAACTGTCTCGAGCTTCCCAACACCGATTTATCTGCGTCCGATGACTGTGTACATGTAATTGTACCGTCAGATCGAAAATAATTTTATACACAGTGTCTGGCGTAATTTTCGAGTCATCGTCGTCATCGAAAATGCACTTTTGATTAGGTCATGAAATTGCTGTAGGTCAGGTCGCGATTTCAGGTCACCATGACGCGATCAGGCTATGACATCCTTCCCACCTGGTGTCCGATAGGCTTTATCGTTGCCGCCCGCGCATCTCCGCAGCCCCTCCGCGATCTAATCATATTATAAAACGACTTTACAATCCTACGGTTTAAACGTGCAATGCAACCATGGGACATCCACACACACACACCCACACACACACATACTCCATATATGCAATACAGCAATGAAACCCTAATTCTACGCTATGCATCTTGCACTCACTTTAAACTAAGGAAGGATGCGAACCTTTGCGTGCCATACGCGATATCTCTTTCTTCGCTTTCGTGTGGTCTGGAGGATGATACGCCCCACGCGTGGCGTCCCTCCAGCTGAGGCGGAACTCGTCGTCCTCCAGCGATGCCCTAGGGCGCTTCCTCTTGGCGACCCAGTAAGATATCTTCTCGTCAATGTCGTTCTTGCGCATCTCACTCCAAACCGATCCCTCTTTCCCTGTGAGCGTGTTCGCCTGGTTGTTGCCACGCGCGACTTCACCTGGGTCTAGCTTCACCTCCTTCTCCTGCCGTATTTTCGCGTCCACCTCCTTCCAGACGTCGTTGTGCATGTACAAGCAGTGGTTGTTGAGCCCACTAGGGCATGCGCTCTTAGCGATAGCCCCCCCAAACTCTTTCTCAGGGTCATCCTTGGAGGGCAAGGTGCAATAGACATGGGTGGAGTTGGCGACGCCCTCCTTGAAATACGCCCACCAAGGTGAGGTACGCTTACTCTTTTTTTGAAGCGTGCGCGCCTCTTGTTGCTTGCGCTCCTCCTCGATGGCGGCCTCCCTCTTAAGCGCCACCGCAGTTTCCGCATCTCGCGCGGACTGCAACTTCTTAGCCAACGTCGAAGCCGCCTCTTCATTCTTCTCAAGTTGCTCCTTGTCGAACCTGCTGATGTAGTCCTCAGCACCTGCAACCATGCCTCACACCACGCAACCACACAACAACGTTCCTCATAATAAACTCGAGTAATCTTGTACTTTTACAACTCAAAAATAGGCGAGATCTTGCACAAGCGAGGTACATCTTTCGAATGAGCTTAGGGGTTCGTTTCGTTGAGTTATGATAACTGAGAGATCGACGCACCTGCAAGGTGCTCAATCGGCTCCCACGTATCATCCTTGGCTTGATAGCCTTTCCATCTCACCAGCCACTCGCGTCGGCCTCTTGTCCACCGCATGGCGAGGATGTCCTCAATGAGGTACTCTTCCGATCCGCTTGCGGTATCCGCCAAATGCTTCCGAGTTCGACGTATCCCCCCCTTCTTACCGTCCACGACAACCGAAGCATTGCCACCCTCACCTCGAGGACCGCTTTTTGAAGCTGCAGTCGGAAGCTTTTTCTTTGTTCGCCCCATTATATCCAACACACTTTAGCGCGGTATATCTATATCCACGCAACGGACAGTTCTGCAGAATTTGTGAGTTGTGTTTGCGACACTGTTGACTGTACAGTAAGGTGTGTGTAAAGACGACAAATGGCTTCGTGAAAACGCTCGACACTCGA
>LGRX02005624.1:0-21507 GCA_001247695.2 Cymbomonas tetramitiformis
CGACTAATATGGGACCGCTAGCGAAGAAACTTCTGTAGCAAAAGTATAAGAACTCGAACAAGGTGCGGAAGGTAATTCAGGATGTTCCTTTCATGCCGGCTTGGTTTGCCCGGTACAAAGAAAATGCTGCCCCTTTGGCCACTCGACGACGAACTTATTGCTTGCAAGTTGTGTAGTTGGATCGCAAGGCGGATTTCTTCCGTGAACTCGATGGTAACAGTAGTAGCGAGGATGACCGTAGTAGTTCTGATTCAGATGATTGCGGATGATACACGATGTATTATATATGTAAATAAACCGTGTGTACGGACACCTGTATTCACACGCCCGATTCCGCTCATTCATGCGGCAAACCCTCATTCACACGTGCGAATGCATGTGTCTACACGCATGTTTCAACGAACTCGCTCCAATTTCGACGTCCATACGTAAGGATTGGCGAATTCCGATCTCCCATACGTCTGTCCACACGTCGTCCGTACGCATGGGTTCGTTCGGCGACACGCCCCTACGTATGGTGGTGCCCACATATGGCTGATGAAGGGGCAAGTAACGCTCGGGCACACCCAAGCCCGGGTGCAATGGCTGTACACACGTGCGGACAAGCGCAAACGAGTGGCGCAGCACGGGCCTCACACTGTCCATACGCCCGTCCACACGTCGTCCGTACGCATCGGTACGACCCAGGGACACGCCCCCATGGTGTCCATGTGGCTGATGAAGGGGCAGGAAATGCTCGGGTACACCCAGGCCCGGGTGCAATGGCTGTCCACACGTGCGGACAAGCGCAAACGAGTGGCACGGCACGGGCCTCACACTGTCCATACGCCCGTCCACACGTCGTCCGTACGCGTCGGTACGACCCAGGGACACGCCCCCATGGTGTCCATGTGGCTGATGAAGGGGAAGGAAATGCTTGGGTACACCCAGGCCCGGGTGCAATGGCTGTCCACACGTGCGGACAAGCGCAAAAGAGTGGCACGGCACGGGCCTCACACTGTCCATACGCCCGTCCACACGTCGTCCGTACGCATTGGTACGTCCAGGGACACGTCCACATGGTGTCCACATGGCTGAGGAGGGGGCAAGCAGTGCTCGGGTACACCCTGGCCCGGTTGCAATGGGTGTCCACACGTGCGGACAAGCGCAAAAGAGTGGCACGGCACGGGCCTCACACTGTCCATACGCCCGTCCACACGTCGTCCGTACGCGTCGGTACGACCCAGGGACACGTCCCCATGGTGTCCATGTGGCTGATGAAGGGGCAGGAAATGCTCGGCGGTACACCCAGGCCCGGGTGCAATGGGTGTCCACACGTGCGGACAAGCACAAAAGAGTGCCACGGCACGGGCCTCACACTGTCCATACGCCCGTCCACACGTCGTCCGTACGCATCGGTACGTCCAGGGACACGTCCACATGGTGTCCACATGGCTGAGGAGGGGGCAAGCAGTGCTCGGGTACACCCAGGCCCGGGTGCAATGGGTGTCCACACGTGCGGACAAGCGCAAAAGAGTGGCACGGCACGGGCCTCACACTGTCCATACGCCCGTCCACACGTCGTCCGTACGCGTCGGTACGGTCCAGGGACACGTCCCCACGGTGTCCATATGGCTGAGTGAGGAGGGGTAGAAGCGGCATTTCTCGCAGTCCGCACGTGTGGACAACAATTTCCAGTGGTTCATGCGTATGGACGGCACCTGTCCATACGGTCGGGCAGTGTACGGAGCGTCCACACGCGTAATAAAATCAGGTAAACTAGCATACGTCGTCCACACGGAGGCGCACGTATGGACGACGTGTGGATTTATCGTATGGACACCGTATGAACATCACTTTTACAAATTAGACAATTTCACACGTGTGGATTTAGCAAAAAAAGCGTCCATAGGGTGTCCGTACGCTGTCCACGCGTCGGACGGACGGTTTTCCACGCGTGCGAAAAGGCCAATAACTTGTAGGGCGGTGTCGAGTTCACAGGGTTGGAATGCACGGTTCACATCTCGATTTTCCTTATCACACAATCGGGCCTTTTTCTTTGCCTCCTGCATGACATACCATACGCCAATCTATGAGGCCATCTACATTTTGCTTGCAGAATTAATCAGCACTCACCATGCCTCCTTGACACTATCTGCTGGGTACAACCTGTTACTTACATTAGCTCGCTGTAAGTTGCACAGTAGATAATGGTG
The DNA here is from genome assembly GCA_001247695.2 of Cymbomonas tetramitiformis. Taxonomy (NCBI): domain Eukaryota; kingdom Viridiplantae; phylum Chlorophyta; class Pyramimonadophyceae; order Pyramimonadales; family Pyramimonadaceae; genus Cymbomonas; species Cymbomonas tetramitiformis. The sequence continues at coordinate 2,196 of LGRX02005624.1, forward strand.
ATAATCTGGGCATGGCTTACGTCTTCCCATAGCTTGAGATTAGGAATCAACTGCAATGGGTACCTAGAGCAATGTCACAAAGAGCAAACATCAAAAAGAGCACCGAGAGCACATGAAAGTGCATATGATGCGACGTAGACCACAGGGAGAACTGGTGCTAAGGAAGAGCCAGGGGCATAAGCGAAGTCAAACGACCCTGCATTCTGCTTACATTCACTCGCTGCACAATTGCCCTGCATCCGTCTACCCTGCATTACTGTAACTCTGCAATCACCCTGCAAGAGGTAGAGCGCCTAGCCGTAGCTTGCAGGCCCCAGTTCAAATCTGGGGCATCTGCAAATCTGGGGCGGATGAGGGTTTGCAGCCTCAGTGGGACACGCCCTCTGAGCTCAGGTTCAACTCCTGACAACCCCGTCTAGGGCGCATACATCCCTCAGTGTGCGCACGAGACTCAGCGGCACTGCAAAACAAATAGCATGCTAACATATCGGTGCAAGGCACCACACATAGCACAACATAGCATTTGGAAGCACGGCACGGCATAGCGCTTGCTTAGCAGTGACATAGCCAAGCATACCATAACATGGCATATCATAACATTGAATCCAAACGCATAGCATTGCGCAGCATAGCACGGCATAGGATAGCTAGGAGGATAGGATGCGGCACACCCAGCCCCGAGCACAGCACATACCAGCACACGCAGCCCCGAGCGTAGCCTGCTTCGGCACACCCAACCCTGAGCACAGCGCATGCCAACACACGATGCCCCGAGCAGAGCACATACCAGCACACGCAACCCCGAGTGTAGCCTGCTTCGGCACACCCATTCCCGAGCACAGCACATGCTCCTTGCATCACGCATCCTTGCACGGCATCCCAACAACATGCACGCACCAGCTGTTGTTGCACTGTGTTCAGCAAAGCGCACGGGGAGGGCAGCAGATTCTCGGCCAATGGCTGCCTCAAATCAGCCAGAGGCACTACTACTGCATCGCGTTCATTAACCAGCCGTCATTTAGATTCAAAGCACTCTAACCTGCATAAGACACATCCATGCTGAAATCTGTATAGGCAGCCCTGACCGGGAGTCCCGGTGCAGGCCCCTATGACAGATTCCTAGGAGGTAGCCAACACTGGACCGTGACTGATCCGTAAGCCCGTGCTGTGACACACCGAGTGTCACAGGTAGCTAGACTCGCTCGAGACCGTTCCGACTCCGTGACCGTTCCGGGTATATCTAACTTAGGGTTTATTTCTTATGAGAGTTTATCTATATTGGTTCACTGACTGTCTGATATCTTGAACCGGGATATTCCAGTAGGTCGTGGACCCATTCCACGCTATATTCCACAACTAATTTGGCCATGATTGGCTAAAACAGCCGCTTTGAGAGGTGGTGCGCAACGGCGCGTTTGGGTACGAGTGGGAAATTTGAGATGAGCAGTTTATAAGTGCGTCTTTGAGCCGCCGCTATGGGGATTCGACCTGGACCGGGCTTCGTTGGCGCAATGTCCTTTTACGGTATAGTTCTTGCCTTGGCCCAGCATGCTACCGCTTCTTGGGCTGCAGCACCTTCGACCTCGACGACGTCTTCCAGTGCCCCTCGCTCGCATGGCTTTCCCTCTCCTCACGTAGCTGTGACGTCGCATTTTCCCCACGCCATTGCCCTAACGCGCCCCAGCGTACCACCTCCCATCAGGCTTTCAGAATTATGGTTGTTCACACACGTGCGAAGAGGTCCCTCACGAGGGACTCCGACATCGACGCCTCGTTGAGGCTAACTGACGCGGTTCGCAACACACCGACGGCTAGATCGCCGGCTGTAACGAACCCCGACCCTGCTTCCAACACCGACGCCGACGTTGCGACGAGGAAGTATCTCCAGGAGCAGTCCACCAAGCTTGTGGACGAGATCTACAAAGGACGGCTGCATCGGACATGGGCCAAGGGTATCCGCGAGGATATCCTTGGCGACAAGAAGCACTACTTCAGCGGTACGGCCGACGCGGACCTCCTCTCCGATGTGGTGGTTCAGCTGCGTACGGAGTTCGAGTCTGCCGGGTTGGAGCTGGCCTCGTTCGACCTTGACGACCCCCAGGCTCTGGTGGTGGGCAAGGTGAACGCCCTGCTCTACGACGTGCTTGCGCTTATCATCGAGAAGCACAGCAACGCCCACGCACGTCTGGCTTACGGGTACCGACGCATCTGCCGACCGAGATGGACGGCGAGCGCTGGTGGATATCGTCAAGCGCAGCGTACCTGTAGCGCTGAGGGAGTCCTTCCAGCAGGAGCACGCCGCGCTGAGTTATCCCGCAAACGCTGACCCGCAGCCGATCTTGGCTCGGGAACAACGTTTGGTGCGGGATAACCGTTATCCCGAAGGCAGCCGACTGGACCCCCACCGAGGCCACCAGGAAGCTCAGCCTGTACAGCCGGCTTGACCCGGTGTTCTACGCCGCGGTCAAGGTGCGTTACCCCATGGTAGCCGATCTCGCGGCGGTTTCCCTCGGTGCTCTGCGCTCTCTGGTTGTGGAGATTTACCAGGCATGGGCGCAGACGGACGTCGGGAAGGCCTTGCTGGCTAAGCCCGCAGGTGGTGGCACGTCGGCCATGCTCAACAGCAGCGAGCACCAGGCGCTACTGGACAAGATCAACGAGCTGACCGCGCTGGTTCAGCAAAGGTACGAGGCGGCTACGCCGGTGGTGCAGCGGCAGCAGGACCCGCCGCAGCGGCAGCACGGCCAGCGCCGGCAGCAGCAGCCGCGCGGGCAGTCGCAGCGGGGCTTCCGCATGGGGGTCCAATCCCCACCGGCAGTGGGCTACGATCGTGACGAGCAGCGGGCGAAGCCGCTTTGTACCCGCTGCAAGAAGTCCGGTAAGGAGCTGTACCACTTCTACCGCGACTGCCCTCTTGGCGGTCGCCAACGTCCCCCCACCTCAGCCGCGGCTTTCTGCGTCCCCATCGACGAGCGAGGAGGATGCGGAGGGCGTGCATGCACTCGCCATGTGTTCTGTTTTTCAGGGGGCAGCGGATGATGGGGCTGAGGCTTTTGCCCGCGCGGCGGCGGCGTACGGTCCGCCAGCGGTGCTGTGCGGGGGTGTTGTGGGAGGCATCGACGTGTCGGCCTACGGCTTCTCCGTTGACGCGGTGACGCCGGTGGCGGGGACGTCCGGTGACGACATCCTGCAGCGGCTGGACGACCTCGCGGCGGAGGTCAACGCGGCGGTAGAGCCTATGGTACATTACACTCACGCCTCTTTCCTGCCGCCTGGGGGCATTGCGACGCAGGCTTCGGCTCTGGTGTGTGACACTGCAGGCGCAGGTATCACACCGGAGGAGCAGGTTCCGGCAGGTGGTACGGCGGCATCGGCATCCGCCGTGCCGGCCCCTGCTATGCCTGTCTTGGAGAATGAAAAAGAGCTCCTGGAGCTCTACGGCTACGGCCCGCCCATGTCCCTTCAATCGACGCGGGTGACCACCACGGAGAAGTCAGGCGGTGAATTCGCGGGGGTTGTGGAAACTGTCAACCACGCCGCGGTTGCGCCGGTTGACTTGACTGGCTACGACACCGACGACTACGAGGATTTTGCAGACGGCAGCTTCGCCGTCAAGCCGCGGGCTCCGGCCATCTCGGCCAATCATGCGTCAGAGCCCGCAGCCCACGTGCCTGAGTCTGGCGGTGCTTCCCGCACCTATGGATGTGGCAAGCCGCCATGGGGCTTCCCCGCGCATGCGGGCCCGTGAGGGTTTCATTACCTTCTCTCCCTTATCCTTTTCATCTCGATCATGGGTGTGGGAGCTGCCGCCTACACGGCGGCCAACGACATCGACTCTGTGCAGGTATCGGGTCGGGCTGCACCGCAGCCTGTGCTGTGCAGAGGGGATTTATGCATCTACCCTGGTATTTCCGAGCTGGACCCCGTCACTCTGGATGCAGTACTGCACTCCCTGGGTGCTGCGACGGTGGTTCACCGGCCGCCTGACCCACTGGAGAGCAGTGCTGCAAGCTACTACCATGGACATTGTGGTGACGGTGCCCCTCTGAACTTTGACCCCGAGTAGCTTTCCTTCTGGCTCTGGCAGTGCACCACTCTGGTGGTGTGCTGAGATGTACTTTGACCTCAACATGGTCTTCAATTTGGTTTATGTTTCTGCTTCGACACCTTTGAATTCTTCAAGCTGACTTGCTGACGCAGTGCTTTTCAGTAGTTTAGCAGGACCTGAGTGCCAGTATGTTTCTGCTGTTGTGCCGGCTAGAGGGTTCCAATTTGTGTATCAGAATAGCACAGTTGGATTAGCAGTTAGGACTTGTCACCCTAGCTTCTGCCCTAACTTATCTTACCTTCTTTGGCTACTATCCTTAATCCAGATCCTCCCACAAGAATCTAGCGCAAATGGGCATGGCGACCTTGTATGTCGTATATAGTGGCCCGGCATATGCTTTGGGGCAATATTTATGAACCTTTTGAATTATCTATAGCATTTCTTTGCTTAAAATGTCGATGGTTTGACCTTTAATCTTAGCGTGGTTTGGGTGGGTGCTTTCACAGAATTTTAATCAAAATGCTAGATCCTACCACAAGGATCTAGGGTACCGACAACTCTAGGCCTTGCTACACGAGCTCGGGTTGGTGCGTATGTTGTTAACCCTCGAGAATATGACCAAAACTAATTTTGTAAGCCCTTTAATATCATACTAGCCGGATTAATCGCCGCATATGCGCATGCCATGGTGTAGTACCGTCGAAATTCAATATTTCCATCATTATCAGGGTCTGAAAATCGTATTCTAGAACCTCGTAGCGGTAGTTCTAACCGTTCAAAAAATCCCCCAAAAATCCCAAGGAGACGTTGAAGTCATATTAAAGTACTGAAGTGCTCACCAAGGCAAAGATCTAGTCTTAACCTCTTAGCCGGTAACGCTATTTCCGGCCAAAAATGCATGTTTTGTGTGGGAAGCGGGTGTGGTGCTCACATACATAAGCATGCCACGGTGATTATATATGTTTTCGACACCTATCGCAACTACAAATTGAGCTATTGTATGAACATCTATGGCATATATATCGTGAGATATACCGATTATACAAGCAAAACTTCTCCAAATTTTAGCAATCGATTTTACGCAAAAGCGATTCTTGGTCGCCTAAGGTCTCTTAAGCGGTTGCCGTTAGTACGATGCTATCGGCCTTGGCCATGTTTAAACTTTTGTCAGTCATATGTTGAGTTAAATGTGCCTACATCTCGATATACGTGGCCTTTTTACGAAAAAAACATGAAAAAAACATGCGATTCTTCAATGTTTTTCATACTTAAGCAATGTTTTCCATACTTAAGCGATTAGTCTGCGTGTATTTCACATATAAGCGAGGATGTATAGCCCTTAGCACCCATATATCGATATGTGATGGTTGAATGTGGCATACCCTGAACATATATGGTCATGCACATTCATATCAATGTCAAAGTTGTCTAAATCATGCAGATTTGAGCCGATTTCCGTTTCAAAATTGGCTATAAAAAGCATTATTGTCGGTTCAAATTGTTATGAATATGATAAGAGTGTATGTGTATCCCATACAAATCTGCCATGGAGTGATGCATGCATGCTCACTCGATGCACACATACCCTAGATTGTATCATGTCTAGAGTTCGTCTAACCCTTTTTGGTGAGCACACGTGCATGCGAAACCAAAAGGACCGCGGGTGGTTTGTTACGATATCGTAACGGCTACCGGCTAAGAGGTTAAAGCTTAAAATGGACCAAGACTCACGCCCAAAATGCGAAATTATCCCCATACTTAAGGAATGTGTATATCTTACCCATGTGGCCGCGTTCGTGTGATGTGTCCAATATACATTATCCAAGTCGTATTTTGACCCAAACATGATTAATATACATGCATACCTTGAGATATATCATGTCTATGGTGGCAAAGGATCGATATACGATTGGCAAAAAATTGTGGAAGATACACCCCGCTTTTGAAGCTTTAAAAGGCGTAGCAGTTCAAAATTTGGTTGGGGCATGCTATAAATGCATTAGCTAGGAGTATATACGATGGATTCTCGTCAAACCACGCACCATACTACTTAGTATAGGTCCCATGTGGAAAGTATTCCTTGGTGTTGACTTGTAGAAAGCTCGTGGGGCGCCTAAATAAATTATTGAAAACGTGATCCTTGTTTGAGGATCTAGAGCGTTCTAGGTCCTCCCACAAGGATCTCGGGATAGTAGCCATCTTTGACTTACCTGTCAGTCACCACCCACAATACTGGGGTGGTGTGCTGAAATCTGTATAGGCAGCCCTGACCGGGAGTCCCGGTGCAGGCCCCTATGACAGATTCCTAGGTAGCCAACACTGGACCGTGACTGATCCGTAAGCCCGTGTTGTGACACACCGAGTGTCACAGGTAGCTAGACTCGAGACCGTTCCGACTCCGTGGCCGTTCCGGGTATATCTAACTTAGGGTTTATTTCTTATGAGAGTTTATCTATATTGGCTCACTGACTGTCTGATATCTTGAACCGGGATATTCCAGTAATCCATCACAAATGTGAATGCGTGATACTAGCTCAATGGTAGAGCACCAAGACTTAGCTTGGAGGTCCCAGTTCGAATATGGGGTATTACTTTAATATTTTCCCACCTTGGGTACTGACCTTATGTCAATGTAAAGGCCTCTTTATCTTTTCGACTATGTTAAAATTTGCAGCACATGTCCATTTTTTCTAGACTAGAGGTGGAGTAGGTTGCTGCTTCTTCAGCAAGAAGTTGGCTCCCCAGCTCGGTGCGCATCGGACAACACAGCCAGTAAACCAATTGAAAGTGCTTGCTTGACTTTTTTGGGAAGTTGAATGCGCGTCAAGGAGTTTGATACCCCCTTTCTGAAAAGACAGGGCAATGAGGTACAATATGTAAAACTCGGTATGCTCATGCATGCTGGACTAGCTGGCATTTCTATTGACAGCGCCGCGGGTAGAGAAATGAGCACAAACCAACACTACTTTAACGCACTGCAACGTTCCGTTGCATGCACTTTCGGCTGATGTGTACGACAGCATAAATGAGAACTGGCTCGGTGCGCGCAGATGCAAATCGTGTTTCCGTCTGAATACGCCCACGGCTGAAGAATGTTGCAGTTCGAATTTGCGCTGACGCGCTGCAAGCGTTCCGTTGCCTGCGCTTTCGGCTAATGCTCGGCGACAGAGCATATAAAGATCCTTGCGAACTGGCTCGGTGCGCGCAGGCTGGGAAAGATGCAGTCGAGTTTCCGTCTGAATACGCCCACGGCTGAAGAATGTTGCAGTTCGAATTTGCGCTGACGCACCGCAAACGTTCCGTTGCCTGCGCTTTCGGCTAATGCTCGGCGACAGAGCATATAAAGATCCTTGCGAACTGGCTCGGTGCGCGCAGGCTGGGAAAGATGCAGTCGAATTTCCGTCTGAATACGCCCACGCCTGAAGAATGTTTCAGTTCGAATTTGCGATGACGCACCGCAACCGTTCCGTTGCCTGCGCTTTCGGCTAATGCTCGGCGACAGAGCATGTAAAGATCCTTGCGAACTGGCTCGGTGCGCGCAGGCTGGGCAAGATGCAGTCGAGTTTCCGTCCGAATACGCCGATATTGAGAAATTGTTTGAGGCAAAACTTTCGATACCGTCCGGAGGCAAATTCACATTTGGTTCCTTGAGGAACAATCAACACTTCATTGAGCGCAGTCTATCGTGAATGTTGCTCGATTCGGCTTCTCGTCGTTGGAGCTGCGACGCATGCGGAACTGCTTAGTACGCATGCTTTGTACATATATGATGTTTGGAATTGGAAGAACAAATGTTTTGATCGACTACACCTCATATCCCCTAGTTTTTTTCGCTCATTGTTACAGTTCGTGCGTGATGTCTGTTCATGTGCGTTCATAGTGTCTGTTCAGGAGTTGTATTCAGGAGCTGTATTCCTCACACTGTTAAGCTGTATTTCCGCGCGAGGCACTCGATATCCGCGCATTCATCGAGGCGCCTCCCTCCCTTTGTTCGAAATTGTGATACTTTTCCCTTGTCCGTCATGCATGAAAGATGCTCTTGGCACGGCTTATCGTGACATTTTGCGACTGCTTCATGAATGTCATACGAGAAATCGAATCTGTTCCGCTGACGTGGGAAAATCGCCGGAAAGAATTGCTGTTTTTCATTGGATCCTGAAATGACAGATTTGGCACAAAACCGGTCAATCCTCGAGTCTTACAAAAAGTGGTACCTAGATGAGCCTTTCGGGGCGCGCTATGAGGATGATTCCAGCTCCCTCTGTTCTTCAGTTGAGTTGCCGTCATTATTCTCAGCGTAAGTGTTATATTATTATTATATAGGGGGTACGTGGACGTACAGGTGGGGAAAAATCAATCTCCAAATTATTAGGTTGGTGGCCATTGAATTGAAGTAGATGTGTATTGACGATAGTTGGTATTAATCATACCCACTCATTGGTTCCAATGTATAAAAATGTATTGTACACGAGGGTGGGAGGCATATTTTCAGCATTTAGATAGGATGTTGATTATGGGTCATGTGAATTCGGCCTACATATTACGGTGATTTGGACTAATATATGATAGTTAGACTGGTTACAATTTCAAGTTCACCGGCTGAATTTTTATCATCTAATGTGGAGATTGAATATAGATGTTTAAATGAGAAATGCTATAGCTAATGCTGAACGAACTATAGGAAAGCAAAGTTAAGCAGTGTTAGTGCTGAGCAATAGTGTTAGTGAGTGTTAGTGCTGAGCAATAGTGTTAGTGTTGAGCAATTCACATATTGAGGGTTGAGCGATTATATGGAATGAATATAGGTTTGACACAATTGAAAAAAATGTTTGAGTTAATGATGATTTTTCAAGAGCATGGGATTGTAATATAATCATTGGGCAAACATGTGAGTAAATTGGGTGATGATGACAAAATGTGCAAGGTAGTGCAAGTAGGCATTAAAAAAATCAAATTTACCATAGTCTATAAGGCAGAGAGTTGACTAAGTGGCAGCGGTTTGTATAACCGAATAGACATTCTTCAATGAAAGGGATGACCAGCTGTATATCTCTTGTGTGGCGCCAGAATACCGTCATATGGACCTGCCTTAATGAGATCATTAATTGCCTGTGGAATGGTGTCCTCGGCAATGTCAAACTTGTGAAAGTGGGTAGAGAGTGTGGTGATAGCCAGTTTTCGAACCCTGATTTCCTCCAGAGCTAAGGCCTTGATGTGATCCGAAGGGAGAATTGCGTGACAGCCAGTGGCCGGTGTCGTGCGGGGTTTCTTTCCATCCTCAAGCTTTTGTTTGTCTCCTCTGAAAAAAGGCAGAGCATTTGACTTGATGTTTTCTGCAAAATGGTTGCTAACTAGTAAGTAACTTGGGATTTGTGAGGTGTGTCTCGAACTAAACGACTATATAACCTCAGATTTAACAGATCGACTCTCAACGACTATTAAATATTGTGGGATATATAGTGCCGTCTATATATTGAGGTGCGGATACTCAGAATGCTTACACTTAAGATAACATAAGAAGTCAAGTTAGATTGAGTGTCGCTCGGCTTAAGCCCGAACCCCTGAACCTGTGACAGCCGTACTGTACGGAGTACTAGTACAGACAGAGGACTGTGACACACACGGGGTGTCACATCCAGCACACCACCCTGTACTATTACGGAGGAAGAGTTAGGGTGGAACAGGAAGTGTTAGGTGAAACAAAAACACACCATCTCAAGCGGTGGAAACAGATTGCTAGTGGGGGCCTGTGCTCTTGGCCAGGGCGGTCCCAAATCTCTAGCTAGCACTACACACTGAAGGCTACTGTGCCCGTGATACAGATCTAGCGGTGCTACTAGGCTTTTGACAGTAACTCTAGCCACCTTTAAAGTGGTCCAGAGAGCAGAGTTCACAAAGATTAAAGTTGTTGTAGTTCTCAAATCGAAAGTTCAGATTGCAGATGTCGAAGCCGTCAGAGTCCAGACTGAAGATCTTGTAGAAGTCAGTTGGTCCAGTGTCCAGAAGGTCGGAGTCAGTGAAGTAGTCCACCGTGCCATTTTGATAATCAGAGCAGCCACCGCACACCACCGACCGTGGAGTAATCTCCACATCACAAAGTGCCGTGGCGGCGACGGTGTCGATCATGGCGATGCTCACACACAGAAACAAAGCGGGGATAGCTGCTGCTGTGAGGAATGCTCCGATTGAAGGTGTCCGTACACCACCAACCCGTGGAGCGGGTGGTGGTACGGCATCATGCAAGTCCCCGTCGTCAGACTCCGTGTCAGCCACGCTGGCCGAATCATGCGTGGAAGAAATGTACGGAGGCAGGGGTTTGAAGGATTGAAGTGAGACCTGCGGCTCGGGCTCGAAGAAGCCCAATTTCACAGACATGTTGTCCATAAAGGACTGCTCGAAGGGCGCCTCACCGTCAGCGAACTGCTTCGGGTAAATTCCCGCGTCCCCCTCGGCCTCGATCGCCACTTCCGGCTCATGCTCCACGACGGCATCGTCAATCACGGAGGGCGCGGCCGAACCGAAGTGCACCATCGGAAAGTGCTGAGTTTCGGACTCAGCACCACCAGCCACCTGCTTGAGCTCTCGGAGAGCGGTGCGTGCTTCATGCACGCGGGTAGCAAGGAGTGAGGGTTGGGTGGGCGTCAATCCCGCGTACTGTGCTCGGAGCCCCACGTCAATGTCCTCGGAGAACGTGAAGGGCTCCTCGTCCTGCCGAACCAAGGGATGATCATGCTGTGCACACAGTCGAGCAAAGGCGGTGTCGTCCTCAGTGTCAAACGCGGTCTGGAAGGCGGACACGAGGCCGTCGGCGTCGTCGGCTTGCTCAATCACGCACTCGTCGCACTTGATGTCGGCGGTGGGGCAATTCGCGGAGTCATGCCAAAACCCCGGAGGGCAACGGACACACTCCGGAACGAAGGCTTTGGAGAGGACGTGGAAGGAGACGGAGTGCATGCCGTAGTTCTTCTTGTCGCCGTTGTGGCGTCGAACGCCTTGCGGCCAATTCCCGTCCTTGGGAAGGGGCGAAGCGGCGAAGCGGTGCTTGAGATCACGCCTTCGGCCGTGAAACTTCCCATCCACCCGACGGTTCTGGCGGTCACGCCAGGAGGAGGGCGGAAAGTGCACACCTGGCTTGCCCGTAGGCTTGCCCGTAGCCGGAGCTGGCCACCTAGTCGTCGGCCCGTCGTTCGCATCCTCGTCGGAGAGCGTTGCAAGAACCTTGTTGGCGGCGTCGATGTGGAACTGAAACTCTTTGATGAGGGCCTTCACGTCAACGTCGGACGGCAGGCCAGAGTACAGGATGTTCTTGTCCATGAGGGGCACGTGCTTCCGCTTGCCGGCGTTGGCGTCCCAAATCTCGAGGACGTGGGCGTAGATGTCCTCAAGGTCCACCTTGGCCAACTCAACGTCGAGTCGAAGCGGTGTGATGACCTTGTCGTAGAATTCGGTGTCGAGCGAAGCCAGAAGCTGCTTCTTCGCCATCATCTCGTCGAGAGGTCCAGAAGGTCCGTTGCCAATAGCCGTAAGGCAGGCGTCAAAGTCCTGGATGAGTGGATCGGGGTCCTTCTCGGAGTTGAAGAAGATAGAGCAAAGCTCCTCGTAGTGCCCAAGAGGTCGGACCACGCGAGGGATCAACCTCTTGGTGACCTCGAGGAGGGCACGCTTGCCATCCTGAGGCGAAGCCCGTCCCGAGGCATCAACCCAACGCCGCGCGGGTGAATTAGGAGAAGTCAACGATGTCAAAGTCGAGAAGAGAACAGCGTTGAAGATGGCGTTGACCTCCTTCGTCGCGTCCGCCAGATCAAAAAGAGCGGCGTTGGTGGGGTCCTTCTGCTCGAACGCGCGCTGCAAGGACTTCACAATGGACGTCCAGAGCGTGTTGCGGTTCGACTCATCGCCTCGGAAGGTCTCGTCCTTGGAGCCCAAGGCGTCGCGAGAGATCCTTTTGATGATGTCCACGTCCCAAGTGGAATTTTGGATGGCCGTAGCACGAGTCCGGTCCGCAGCCGTGAGGGCAACACCGGGAGAATCCGGTGTCGGCCTATAACGAGAGCCGACGTCGCGTGAAAAAATCGTGTCTAGTCTAATGCGGTTGTTGGCCCCCAAGGGAGGCGTGACGTGAGAATTTACGCTCATGTTGAGAATCCAATAGGCGGGAGCGTCGGGGTAGAGGGCCGATGTCGGAGAATACAGAAAAGCGAGGGTCGAGAGCCGTAGAATGCAGTGTCGGAACGGATAATTAAGGAAGCCGTAACTGCGAAATTGTAAGATCGTAACGCGGCGGCCAAGGAAACTCACGACAAAAAATTGATCAAGTTCTAGTCGAGTGAAATCCAACGCGGACAATACAAAATAATCCCAGGTAGGCGCACGCTGCAGCGATACCAAATTAATCCGCCCGTAAACTAGCTCTCGACCGCAACTGCGAAAATCACGACATCAAATTTGGGCCCCCAACGCCCCACCAAGCGGAGTGGCTTAGCCACTCATGCAATCAAAAGTAGTGGAAGGTGCCTGGCGCACCATAACCTGTGGGATATATAGTGCCAACTATATATTGAGGTGCTGATAACTCAGAATGCTTACACTTAAGATAACATAAGAAGTCAAGTTAGATTGAGTGTCGCTCGGCTTAAGCCCGAAACCCTGAACCTGTGACAGCCGTACTGTACGGAGTACTAGTACAAACAGAGGACTGTGACACACACGACGGGGTGTCACATCCAGCAAATATCTCTATGACAGCTAATCGAAGAAAACGACGTCGATCAAATTTATGTGATATGAGAGTGGCGAAATGATTACTAGATTAAGATAATAATCTAAATTGACCGTTGAGTTTCAAAAAAACGATGCTTCAATTAATAATCCATTTTACAAATAAAATATCACCCCCCCCCCCCCCCCCCAAAAAAAAATGTGGCAAGCAACTTGATTTCCATCGGACACGGCCAGCCCATACAACTGACGTTCATGACAGTGTCATCAACTTTCATTGTCGAAGCTCTCAGCTCAACGGTTTTCGGACTGCGTTTTATGTCATGTCATGTCATACGTTTTTATATCAATGTCGACCACATCCATATATTTATGCTCTTCATCTATTATAAACAATATTAATTATTAATATTTAAAATATTATACTGAACGCTGAACGCTAACGTGATACCGTGAGAATATATAATACTGAACGCCGAAATGAAGTCTCTAAATAAAAAGAGCGTGAGCGCGAGTCTCTAAAAACTTATACGCAACAAAACATATCCACGATGGACATTTTGTTAGCAGCTTTCATCTCAACGACGCAAATTGAAAGTAACCTCCCAAAAATCGTCACGCTAAGCTAGGCTATAAACTACTACACTATACGTCTCCCAAAGCTAGGCTATAAACTACTACACTAATACGTCACGCAAAAGAGCGTCACGCAAAGCAATGTTCGTTCTGTAATAGCTGGTTTCTGCGAAATCAAACCTCTAAAAATTTATAGGGGGTACGTGAACGTACAGGTGGGGAAAAATCCAAATTCCTCAATTCTAAATTTTGCATTGTTACCATCAAATTGTGAGTGAACGCGGAGGTGCAAAAGGAATGTTGTGAAGTATTGAATAACAAATGTTTAGAAAAGCAAGTGGCATCGGCAATGAACACAAGGGTATTATTTGGGATACTTACGGAACTAGATATTGCTATGTTGTCCAACCATATTGACACTGTTAATCTAAAGGTCAGGGTGAATATAATTTGGAAGCATAATTGGAATGTAATGTGTTTAATTAAAGCAAAGTACCAAACAAAGGAATAGTATAGTTGTAATCTCAAATTTAAGGGCACATTAACAATAACAAGCAAGATAAATAGTTGGGACATTTGAAGCATTTACCAATTGGCATATTTAATGTCAAGGCTAGGATTTGGAAATTTGGGGTATTATTAAGAAAATACTTTGGTAAGATTTGAGGGTTGGCAATGCAGCTAAACTAAAATGTTATCTATTTACTACAACTACAGGTCATTAAGATATCGAATGCAGGATTCCTCCGTTGACACCCTTTTCTCGCAATTTCTGGAGAGCGGGAGGAATGTTTGTTTGAAGATGTGGGAACTCCCGGATCTTTGCATTCAATGATGTGATAGCAAGTCTTCTGACCCTCAACTCTTCAATTCAATTATTCAGTTCAGAGCCACATTGAACCCAACAGACAAATAGACAATTATAATTTACCTGCGCCATCAGGAAATGGCAAGGCGATCTTGGCTTTGCCCTTGCCTTTGCGCCTTTTTGGTGGTGGGGGAGGAGGGGTGACGTAATCTTCGTCCTCACTATCGCTGTCGATAGTGAGAACCTGGCGATTGCTGATCCAGGTTGAAGGTAGCCCCCATTCTTTGATAAAAGCATGGGGCAGGTCCTTCGTGACCTCCACAATGGCCTCCAGGGTCTGGACAACACCAGAGATGTCCGCGATGTTCCTGGACAGCTCGTAGCTCGAGGCCAGGCTCAAGTTGTAAAATGTCTCGGAGGACATGTAAATGTCGTACAGCTTGCCCACCTCCACGTGCTCCAGTAGAGGAGCTACGTCCTGTAGGGTTGCCCCGGCCATGAGCCTCCACCCAGTGGCCATGAGAACGTCGCCAGGAGCATCTCTAAAAGTGACTGATACCACGGGTTGCTTATCTTTGGTACGTGATAAGCTGCGTGATTTGCTTTCGCATATAGCAAAAACACGGAATTTAAGACTGGATAGGTCCTCATCGTTCTCAAACTTAGTCTTCAGGGTGCCAAACCAAGTTTTGGAAAATTGAGACATGTTGAAGTTTACCGGAATATCCTAGTTCACTAGATATCAGAGGGTCCCGAACTGTGTGGATAAACTCTGATAAGATAATAAACCCTAAGCTAGATATCCCCGGAACGGTCTCTCAACGGTCTCGGATACTAGCCTACCTGTGACACAGCGTGTGTCACAGCACGAACCTATAGATCAGTCAGCGGTCCAGTGTTGGTCCTAGGGGTCTGTCTTAGGGGCCTGCACCGGGACTCCCAGTCAGGGCTGCCTATACAGATTCCAGCACACCACCCCAGCACTGTGGGTGGTGACTGTCTAGGAGAGTCAGAATGTTAAGATAAGTTAGGGTAGGAGCTAGGGTGACAAACCTAACTGCTAATTCAACTGTGCAATTCTGATACACAAATTGAAACCCTCTAGCCGGCACAAGTGCAGAAACACACAGGCATATAGGTCCTGCCAAACTACTGAAAGGCACTGTGTCAGCAAGTCAGATTGAAGAGTTCAAAGTCGTCAAAGCAAAAGCATAAACCAGATTGAAGACCGTGTTGAGGTCAAAGCACATCTCAGCACACCACCATGAAAGTGGTGTACTGCCAGAACCAGAAACATAACTACTCGGGGTCAATGGCCAGAGGAGCACCGCCACCACAACGAGCACTGTAGTAGTCCACAGTAGCACGGCGGAGTAACACAGGGCTACCAAAGTGCAAGGTGTCGGCCACGGATAAATCATTCGCCAGAGAATTTGACGGAGTCGGTGTTGTTGATCCGTCGATCACGGGAGGCTGCACCGCACCGGGGTGCTGCCAAGTGCTGCCCGAAGGTGGCGCCTCGTCATCCGAAGACGATGCCGGCGACAACGGAGGACCGCCCTCAAATAAGATGCCAGGCGGCGGCGGCCCGGGATTCCACGGCACCGGAGCCATGTAGAGGCCCTGCCGCCGCTGCACCCGCCGGTGGCGACGAGGCGGGATGGCACATGGCACCGTGTCAAGCGGTGACTCCTCGCTCCTGCACAGCACAGGCTGCAGCGCAGCCCGACCCGATACCTGCACAGGGTCGACGTCGTTGGCCACCGTGTAGGTGGCTGCTCCTACTCCCATGACAGAGATCAAGAGAATGAAAGAGAGAAGGAAGGGCATCCCCCACAAGCCCGCGTGGGCGGGGAAGCCCCACGGAG
This sequence comes from Cymbomonas tetramitiformis, assembly GCA_001247695.2. Taxonomy (NCBI): domain Eukaryota; kingdom Viridiplantae; phylum Chlorophyta; class Pyramimonadophyceae; order Pyramimonadales; family Pyramimonadaceae; genus Cymbomonas; species Cymbomonas tetramitiformis. The sequence continues at coordinate 18,214 of LGRX02005624.1, forward strand.
GCTTTCCACAGCCATAGCTGCGGGGAGTACCCTCACGCCAATCCTCCAGAGCACCACCAGAGTGAGGTGCTCGGGCCGCGGGCGTCGACGAGTGATTTGCTGAGATGGCCGAGGCCCGCGGCTTCACGACGAAGCTGCCGTCAGCGAGGTCCTCGTAATCGTCCGTGTCGTACCCCGTGAGATCAACCTGTCCGATGGCGGCGTGGTTCACGGCCTGAACGAACCCAGCGAACTCACCGTCCGCGTCCGCTGTGGTGGTCACCCGCGCCGATTGAAGTGGCGCGGGCTTTACATCTTCTCCCTGCGAGACAGGCATAGCAGGGGCCGGCACGGCGGATGCCGATGCCGCCGCACCACCTGCCGGAACCTGCTCCTCCGGTGTGGCCACCGCTGCGGCAGGCCTGCACACCAGAGCCGAAGCCCCCTTGTCGTCACCGGCAGGAGGCGGGAAAGATGCGTGAGTGTAATGCACCTGTGGGTTGGCCGCGGAGTGAACCTCCGCGGCAAGATCGTCGAGCCTGCGGAGAATGTCGTCCCCCTCGGAATCCGGCTGCTGCTCCACGGTGAAGCCGTAGGCGGACACGTCAATGCCGCCCACCGCCCCCGCAGAAAGCACCGCGGGCGGCCCGTACGCGGCTGCCGCACGCGCGAAGGACTCCGCTCCGTCATCCGCCGCCTGCTGGAACAACGCACACATGGCGAGTGCGTGCACCCCCTCTGCGTCCTCCTCGTCGATGGGAACGCAAAATGCCGCGGCAGAGGTGGGCGGGTGTTGGCGCCCGCCCAACGGGCAGTCGCGGTAGAAGTGATACGCCTCACCTTTCCCCGCCTTCTTGCACCTACCGCAGAACGGCCTTGCCCGTTGATCGTCACGGTCGAATCCCACCGGTGGGGCCTTGTGGGTCCCCACACGGAACCCTCGCGGCTGCTGCCCCCGCTGCTGCTGCTGCCGCTGCTGCACCCGCTCCCGTTGTTGACGCACAACCGGAGCGGCTTCACCTCGCTGCCGCTGTACGAGCTCCGTCAGCTCCGTGATCTTCTGGAGCAGCGCATCGTACTCACTGCTGGAGAGGTGTGCGGAGACCCCGCCCGCACCAGAAGCCGCCTTCCCCCCGTCCGTCTGCGCCCAAGACTGATAAATCTCGACCACCAAGGAGCGAAGAGAAGCAAGGGACACGTGGGACAGGTCGGCAGCCATGGGATAGCGGACCTTTACCGCCGCGTAAAACACGGGGTCGAGGCGGGTGTAGAGAGACAATTTTCGTGTTGCCTCGGTCGGAGTCCAGTCTGAAGTCCTGTTATCCCGCACCAAACGCTGTTCCTTAGCCAAAATCGGCTGCGGGTCAACGTTTGCGGGATAACGTAAAGCCGCATGCTCCTCCTGCTGCGACTCCCGCAGCGCCACTGGTACAGAGCCCTTGATGATGTCGACAAGAGCACGCCGTCCATCTCGGTCAGTCGAAGAATCCGTACCAGTGAGCCAGACGTAGGCGTTGCTGTGCTTCTCCACCACGAGAGCCAGAACGTCGTACAAGAGGCCATTCACCTTGTTGACCACTGGAGCCAGAGGGTCGTCGAGGTCAAAGGCACACAGTTCCAGCCCAGCCGACTGAAACTCCGTACGCAGCTGCACCACCAGGTCGGACAGAAGGCCAGCGTCGTCCGTACCGCGGAAATGATGTTTCTTGTCACCAAGAATATCCTCACGGATACTCTTGGCCCAAGCCCGATGGAGACGCGCTTTGTAGATCTCGTCCGCCAACTTGGATTGCTCCTGCAAGTAACGTCTGACGGCCACGTCCGCGTCCTCGTTCGATGCAGGGTTGGGGGTAGGAACTGAAGGCGTAGCTGCCGTCGGCGTGTTCCGTACCCCGTCGATCAACCTCAGAGAGGCGTCGATGTCGCTGTCCCTCGTGAGGGACTTCTTGGATCTCGTTGTGATTCCCATCTCCAGAAAAGCCTGAGGGGAGGCGGTACGCTGCAGCACGTTCGGGTAGGGCCGCGGAGAAAATGCTACGTCACGGACACGGAACGAACGGTCGGGCCATGCTAGCGAGGGGCGAAGGAAGATGTCGTCGAAGTCAAAGGTGCTTAAGTCACCAGCCCAAAACACGGCAGCAGGCGGGATCAGAGCGAGCAGAGAACCGCGAATAGTGAACATTGCGACGACGAAACCCAATCCAAGCCGGCACCCCATAGCTGCGGCCCAAGTCGCTCACCGCAAGCCGCTCATCTCAAAATCTCCACCAATGCCCAAACGCGCAAACGCGCACCACCTCTCCGAGCGGCCGTTTAGCCAATCATGGCCAAACTAGCAAGTGGAATAAAGCGTGGATGGGGCCACGACCTACCGGAATATCCTAGTTCACTAGATATCAGAGGGTCCCGAACTCTGTGGATAAACTGTGATAAGATAATAAACCCTAAGCTAGATATACCCGGAACGGTCTCTCAACGGTCTCGGATACTAGCCTACCTGTGACACAGCGTGTGTCACAGCACGAACCTATAGATCAGTCAGCGGTCCAGTGTTGGTCCTAGGGGTCTGTCATAGGGGCCTGCACCGGGACTCCCAGTCAGGGCTGCCTATACAGATTCCAGCAAAGTTAAAGTTGCTTTGATGTATATTTTTGAATTCAGAAATGATAACAATAAGAGTCGTTGGTAATTTATATGTTGATACATAGGGGCACTGTCACAAATTTAGATGAATGTGTGTGGCCATAATGATCGCCAAATGTCGTCATCAAAGCATGCCAATTGTCAAATGTGTTACATTTGTAGCGTATCAACAATTATTTGCATTTTATATCAATTTGATGGTTGAAAATACCTTGAGCAAACTCTGATTTCATCAATTATTCATGTATCAATCGATGTGATTGGCCAAACAAATATGTTTCATTTTGAACCAAAGATGAAGCGAAATTGATCATCTTTCAAATCTCAAGTTGATTTCCTAGTAATATGTTGTCAATTGCAATTGGTGAACAAACAAATCAAATCAAATTGTGTTGTATTATTCAAATCTCAAGATAGTTGTGATTCATTGTTTAAATATTCGATCATATTTGATAATTGATTGGTTGTAAAATTTGATGTGAAATTTGTCTTAGATATCGTGAGTGGTCTATAGTTAATAGTCCTGAGAGGCCCACATATGGACTGAGGGCAGAAGGGGTTGTGGTGTGGTTGCATTATAAGGCGGGGCGAGGGAGGGGGTGGTCGTTAGGGGTGTGACAAGGAATAGTGGGGGACTTATTGGTATGGGGTTGATACAAGGTATGTCAGAAC
>LGRX02005625.1:0-10455 GCA_001247695.2 Cymbomonas tetramitiformis
GTATCGACGTGGAGCTCTGTGCGCAAACGGAGCTTCACCGCATCGACGTGGCGCTCTGCGCGCAAACGGAGCTCCACTGCATCGACGTGGAGCTCTGCGCGCAAACGGAGCTCCACTGCATCGACGTGGAGCTCTGCGCGCAAATAGAGCTCCACTGCATCGACGTGGAGCTCTGCGCGCAAACGGAGCTCCACTGCATCGACGTGGCGCTCTGCGCGCAAACGGAGCTCCACTGCATCGACGTGGCGCTCTGCGCGCAAACGGAGCTCCACTGCATCGACGTGGCGCTCTGCGCGCAAACGAAGCTCCACTGCATCGACGTGGCGCTCTGTGCGCAAAAGGAGCTCTACCGTATCGACGTGGAGCTCTGTGCGCAAACGGAGCTCCACCGCATCGACGTGGAGCTCTGTGCGCAAACGGAGCTCCACCGCATCGACGTGGCGCTCTGCGCGCAAACGGAGCTCCACTGCATCGACGTGGCGCTCTGCGCGCAAACGGAGCTCCACTGCATCGACGTGGCGCTCTGTGCGCAAAAGGAGCTCCACCGTATCGACGTGGAGCTCTGTGCGCAAACGGAGCTCCACCGCATCGACGTGGCGCTCTGCGCGCAAACGGAGCTCCACTGCATCGACGTGGAGCTCTGCGCGCAAACGGAGCTCCACTGCATCGACGTGGAGCTCTGCGCGCAAACGGAGCTCCACCACATCGACGTGGCACTCTGCGCGCAAACGGAGCTCCACTGCATCGACGTGGAGCTCTGCGCGCAAACGGAGCTCCACCACATCGACGTGGCGCTCTGCGCGCAAACGGAGCTCCACTGCATCGACGTGGCACTCTGCGCGCAAACGGAGCTCCACTGCATCGACGAGGAGCTCTGCGCGCAAACGGAGCTCCACTGCATCGACGTGGCGCTCTGCGCGCAAACGGAGCTCCACTGCATCGACGTGGAGCTCTGCGGGCAAACGGAGCTCCACTGCATCGACGTGGAGCTCTGCGCGCAAACGGAGCTCCACTGCATCGACGTGGCGCTCTGCGCGCAAACGGAGCTCCACTGCATCGACGTGGAGCTCTGCGCGCAAACGGAGTTCCACTGCATCGACGTGGAGCTCTGCGCGCAAACGGAGCTCCACTGCATCGACGTGGCGCTCTGCGCGCAAACGGAGCTCCACTGCATCGACGTGGAGCTCTGCGCACAAACGGAGCTCCACTGCATCGACGTGGCGCTCTGCGCGCAAAAGGAGCTCCACCACATCGACGTGGCGCTCTTTGCGCAAACGGAGCTCCACTGCATCGACGTTGGCGCGGTGCTTTTGACCACGAGCATGATATGATTTAGCCGGCGATGCGTCAAAAGATTTGGGACACTGACCAGTTATGGATTAACGGGAAGGTCGGCGATAGGCAGCGAATGGAGGGTAGGGTGATTGCTTTGGGGTGTGCGGGCGCAGGTTCTTCCCGAAGCTGCTTGCATGCTTCAACCAGGAAGTGTGGCCCACAGGTATCGGCGGGCACTTCCCCGAAGCTCGAGCACACCCCACGGAGCGTGTCTCGTGTGCTTTACAGACCTGGCCCGCTAGCTCCCGCGTGTGGCACCGCACCTCTCAACTCCTAAAACAGTGAGGAGGCCGTCACCATACGCCACGTTGGTGATTCACTGCTACACTCTTATGAATGTGAGAGAATCATTTTTGTTTTATCTTGATACTTGATAGATAAACGGTGACTATAGTATCTATGCTTCGTCCTTAGCAAGCCTTGGCACTTGGCACATGCGCGATGCTAAGCTTACGGACCAAATAATGGCAGGCCTACCAGTGCCAACCCTGAAAGCACATTGAGGCAACATTTGATTAAAGCTTTGATTAAGGGTACGCTTCACCCAGTTTTTCAGGTATTTTGGAAAATCGTTGCGAATATAATCATTGCAAAATCACTAATTCGATTTGACGGGTGGTTGATGGCTCAAAGTGGCGGCGAAGCCCCCCATTCTTTCCAAAAAGAATTCGTATTGGGTGGTCACAGTGCACATGGCAAAGCTGAAATATCATTCAACGGAATCGCTTTTTCTGAATTTGCAGGGGAAAATGAGTTGTGTTGTAAATGCCTAATTTACATGGCGAGTCAAAAGTGGGGAAATGCCTATGGAGTTGGTGGAGCACCTGTATACAGGACAGTGCATCCTTATGGATGGGCCCTCGGGAGTTGGGAGGACGGGGTGGTGCAGGGAGTTGGTGCGGCACCTTGAAACGGGTCGTTACATCTACCTCCGGGCCCTCATGAGCCGGGACGCTTCCTCGGAGGCCTTTCCAGGTCACCTCGGACCCCCTAGAGCCCATACCCTAGACCACTCCGAGTCAGAGGTGGCACAACGGCGATCTTGTGATAGGTGCCTTTTCTTGCGTGTGCCGCTCAAAGGGTGTAATGCGGCAGACGGCCCCAGGTGCATCGAGATGAGATGAGCACAACTAGATAGGGAGGTGCACTTGCTCCCATCCTGTGCGGCATTGACATGCATGGGGCCGGGACCGGCGGTGCGCAGTGTACGACACTCTGTACGATGAGCTGATGGACGCGCCACCGGCCACTGGTCAGATTGCCGAGCTGGATAAACTCGTGCAGGTGTGCGCGGCTGAGATGAACGTCTCCCCCTCCCCTCCCCTGAGCACCCTCCGAGATGGCGAGCTGGTGCATCCTTCCTTCAGGAGCAGTGAGCTCGGGGTAGAAATGCATCACAAGGCGCAGCTGACACACTTCAATCATAGGGTTCTGGCGTCAGCGTCTCATGGCAGCGTCATACAGTGTGAAGGAGTTCGGATTGACGGCGGCAAGAACCCTCGAGGACCTGCCTCGTTGAGCTGTCAGTACAAGTTCTGATTCACGTATGTTTTTTGCGCCGCTTGTGTCACGATGCGCACGCACTTGGGAGGGGTGGCGAAGACGATGAGCCAGATGGCAATCTGTGTTTATGAGCACATGTGTGCTGGTGTTCAGGCCGTAAATCCCTGGAAGCAGATTTTTTCCCTTTCCAAAATGCATTGGTATACCGTTTCGTCCTTTGCGAGACCTAAGATTTTAACTACTAACTCGGATTTGATGTCATAGTTGATCCAATGAATGGAACACATTCACGTCTGTTTACAGCGAAGGCGATCACGTGCGGATGTACAGAAGATGAAAAGATGGTGGTCCACAGAGGCACTTGGCCTCCTTTATCACAAAAGGGAAATGCAGGAGGTGTCACACCGTCGCCGAGTCATTCGACTCGCAGTGTCATTTCCACGACGATGATGCTTGCTAAAAAACAGATGTCATACTTTCCTACACATGTAGATGATAGAAGGGATCGGTTTGCAGTGGTTGTAGATGTTTTGTTTTTATCCTGGGTGGACGTAGGCACCTCATTTCAATCCAGGTTGGGTGTAGACATTTTATTTGAGTCCTAAATTCGGACATTGACGATTAGATTGAGCGTCGGCACAACATGCCATCATATGATGACATCGGCAACAACATCCATGAGGACATCGGCATTGGCATCCATGAGGACATCGGTGTCGATGCCAATCATGACATCGGCGTCGATGAAAATGATGGCATTGGTGACGATGCTATCGATGACAATCGCATCGATCGAGGTCACGATCACATGATTAATGTCATCAATATAATCGATGTCGATGGCATCATTATCATGGATGCGGATGTCATCATGGATGTGGATGTCGTCATGGATGCCGATGGCAAATACTTTAGTGCCCGCGCAATAAAGGAAGTGCCTGCGCCCAATCTAGGAAGAAATGACGTGTCTATGCCCGCTGTGAAAAACACCATGATAGCAAATATACATTCTCGCAGATTTTCTCTACACTCTTGAAGTCTGCATTTTACGAATCCCTTCTGGTACGTCCGTCACTAGGCCTAATGGTGATTCCATTCGGTCCCTTTTGAAGATTGCGCCGCATTCGGTGGTTGTGGCAGGTGGCGATGATTGGAACCAAGCTGCGCCCACATTGGTCGGAAGGATTCTACAGGTGTCCACTCGCTCGCCACAGCTTCATCAGCATTTCCGCAATGCTTTTCAGCTCCGCATTTCGATGATGGCGCTGCGTGCTTTGTGAAACCGGCCCGGTGAAGCGTGCAGTGCGGGAGAATATTACCACGTGAGGGGGGTGCTGCGAGGGGGGCGCTGCGAGCAGGCTTGGCCACGTGGCAGTCATGCGCGTGGACAGAGATCTTGGTAAGCCAGTGGCAAATGCAGCTATTTTTGGCGAGCGCCTCGATCTTTCTGAGATGTGCGGTGGCGCGCAAGCTTCTTGACACTGCCGGAATGTGTCCGCGCAGAGCTGCTTCGGAGTGACAAAGAGGCACAGCGGAGGCAGCTGTTGACGGAGGCAGAGGGGTTTCTACGCCAAGCTCTGCTGCTGGAGGGTGCCGAGGACCCCATGATTTCTAGGTACCATCTATCTCCATGGCAATGCTGCCGGTGTTGGCCCAGACGCATGTGCCGTGTGCAAGTGGAGTGCGCACCTCACTTCAGATGACCTCTGGACCCTCGTGCGCCGCATCCAGCCGCTCTCGCCCGCAACATATCTTCGTGTTGGGCACCTTCCGCAGCACTGCGTGCCTTCACTCCGCAACGTTTGCGCCGGCTGCTTCGCGCCACAGTCGTGCAAAGGACTTGATGAGCGCACAATTATCCAGCGGCTCGAGAGCTTGCATCCTTTTTAACCCGAGAGGCTTGTATTTTTCAAACCCGGGTGCCACGGGGCTAGCCTGCGAGCTGAGACGTCATTGAGCGTGGGTGGAGGTCTCGCCTCGCTTCGGGTGGGCGCACTTGCGCTTGATGCCGCCGGAGACCTGGCACGCGAAGCATGTGCGCCGACTGGCATTGAGGAGGCGTGCAAAACGTACGGCCTGGATCACTCTGGGAACCCCGGCGGCAGCTTCACGTACCTTGACTACCGGCCCGGGGGGCGCGGCCACAGGCTGGTTACATACTACCGGGAGAAGGAGAGCAGGCGGCAGCGGTGGCAGCGTGATGACGAGAGACCGGATGCTGCCGAGCAGGAGCAGCAGAGATGGCGGGGAAAGGCATTCCTCAACCGGGGGGCGGCTGGGGGGCGGAAGGCCCCAATGCCCCCACCACGGAGGCCTCCGCCCCCTCGGAAGCGGCTCGTGGCAGGATCTGGGGGTGAGCGCAGCAGACCCCCGAAGGCCTCTCGATGGTGCACTGCGCTTGGGCTGTGCATGGCAACCGTTGGATTGGGGAATGCCATCCTGCAGGGAGTATCTACATCGCAACAGGCCGACTTGCTTGCGGGCGCCAGGAGCTGCAATTGCCCTCCCTAGGGTGGGGCTGGGGTTGATTGTTTCGAGGGTCCCGCAGGATCTGGCATGGGGGCAGCGAAGAAGCAGCTCGTGGAGACGGCGCCGGCCCCCTCCATGGAGGCCACCAACGATGAAGACTTTACAAACGCGGAGGAGAATGAGCAGGCGAGCTCCAAAGTTAGCAGCCGGCACAAGCCGCTGGAGGCGAATCCCAGGAGCGCTGAGGTGCGGCAGACTTCGTGTGGGAGAGGAGGAGGGTGCAGGAATATTGCTGGGCGGTGCGAGGGACAGGGAGGATGAGGTTGCTAGTGCTCCCCCGTATATGCCGCTGCCCGAAGACCTTGCACATGGCACACTGATCTACAACTCAGCGAAGTGCACAGCCGCAGCGGTTCGATGGCATTTTGTACGTCTCGGATGGTCTCCCTCGATGCGGCCGTTTTGAGAGCAGTGGCAGGTGCACCGCGAACAGGCAAAATGTCGAAACGGAACATTTGACAGTGATGCCCAATGGACGGTAATGTTGAAGATTTGAAAGCGAAATCAGCGGACCGGATTAGATTTGAACATTTAGAACGCGATGCCCCATATCGAACATGCTCGACGGTCTGACAGAGACTGGCGCCCTGGTGCCCGGTGGCAGACGCGCACGCTGCTGGCCACGGTGCTGCAGGAGCAAGGGCTGGACAAGGGCGCCGCGGAGGAGATCAGGATGTAAGTCTCGTCCCGCACCCCCCTCCGCGCACCACAGCAGTATTGCTCTCTGCGTCCTACGCCTGGATCCCGAGCCATTCCACTGTGCATCTGCCGCCGCGTGCGTGTCATCGTGCAGCCGAGTCATGCTGGTGAGGGCAGAGGCGGGTCCCGCATAGGCTGTACAAAGAGGCGAAGGAGATCGACCCGAGAAACGTGGAAGCACACACAGGTGCGCCTTGTCCTCCTGAGTGTAGCACACTTTGAACCCGATTAGTCCATGTCTGTCCCAGGTGCCTCCTCGCGGCGCCTTATCGGGTGAAGGGCCAGCATGGCCCGACAGCAGGCGCAGTGCCCCGGATCCAGATCGATACCACAAGCCACTTCCATCCCCAGTATCGCCAGAGCTCAACTCGAGAGGTCGCGCATGCGGTCGCATAGCGCTCTGGCTACAGCGGTGCGCTGCGGACAGCCAAGGGCAGGCAGGCCTGCCGTGTGAGAGGTTTGACCCAGGCAGGCGCCTCACATGTCGCTCGAGGCCTCTGTGGGTTGGCTCGGATCTGCTGACTGTGGACAAGTTCCATGAGCCTTAGCTGGCTGCGCGTCTTCGTCCGGGCACCAGGGAACGGAGCAATCATGGACGCAGGCTCTCTGTTCGACGCGGCTCTCGCCATGTCACACTTCCCAGATCCCGAGAGCAAGCCCACCTTCGATGACAGCTTCATCCACCAGGAGATTGTGCGCCTCATGCTCAAGGTTGCCCCGCGTCACTCACAAGCCTGCAGCTGAAGGTGGCTCCGGTCACTTCTGTCCAATGCAGGGCCGCAAGCACGCGGAAACCTACCTCCGTGGCGCCGCGCAGGATGTGTGGGGTCGATGCAAGATTCTGGCAGCCCACAAACCCTACACCCTGCATTCGGAATTCAGAATTCTTGACGTCCCTTCACGTTGGCGTGCATTGATTTGAGTGATGCTCCTGACCTCGCGCGTGCCGCTTGTGGAGAATTGACTGGCAAGGGTGGTGCCAACATGTGCGTTGCGCCAGCACGCGAGCACCACGGGCGCTGCAGAGACCTTCGACCATCCGCAGCTGGCTAAGAGCCTCTCCATCGCGGGTAGCGTGATGGGACTCGAAAGCATCTCAGACGACCTCGAGAAGCTAGCCGAGAATGGTACAGCGAGACTCCGCGTTGAAGAATTGCGCATGGGACGCGGGGCGCTTATGCGCCGGACGATGAATTCGAGTGGCATCTCCATTTGTGATCGAAACAACCGCCGCTTTCGATTCATGGGAGCTGTGCTCTGCGCCTTTCAAATGATCGGCAGCTTCTTCCACAAGCAACACCGTGCGATTGAAACAGGGCTGAGTCGACAGCACATGTGCACAACGCCATTGCAGCATACTTCCTGGAAGGCACAGGCCTTTGTATAACAAAGAGCTGTGCAAACTCTCCCATTTTTTTTATCCTCGTGGCTGTAATGCCAAATGATTGTTGCTAGATGAATAAGATCGGTTTCCCTTACTTACAGGACGCTGGAATATCTGCAGACAGACTGTGCAAGCCATCTCTGCACACAAGGCAGGTTGGTGCCCCTCGACTTTGGAGACACCGTTGCCAATTTTTTGCTTATCTGCAGAATATGCTGTCTCGAGGAACAGCGTAGATGTCCGAGTAGCAAGGGAAGTCCCATTGTGAAAAATGTTGCAACGTGCATGCCGTGGATAATGGCTGGTAGAGTGGTGCGTAAACAGATGGTGCTAATGATGTGGATTTGGAGTTTTTCCTGCGATCGAAGGGATGGTGTGATCCCGCTGAGTACAGTACCTAGTGGCATGCTGGTAAATGGCCACTTCAACACCGTTTCCCCGAAGATCATGCTGCAAATCGCTTGGAAGTGGGTCTAGGGTGATGGAGTGTCAGCAGCAAGCGTTACCCGTGGAACGTTCCAATAGAGCTGTTGCTGTCGATGGATAATTTCGTGGGGTGAATTGTGCTGAAGTTGCGTGACCATAGGCGTGATACGGTTTAGCAAGAAATATGAATTATTAAGCATGATCCGAGGATCAGCCGCAGGATCAGGATCTAATATGTAATGAGACTTAAGTATGAGACGATAAATATAAATGGCATGTGGGGTGTAGTGTATGCATGTTTACCTTGGACTATCGGTCATCTTAAAGATGGACATATAAAGCGCGAAAATCTATGCTATTTGACCGGTGCACTTACTGCGCATGCCAAGCATCACCGGGGGCATCGGGTAGCAAACACGGACAGCGAGGTAGCAGCGAATCGCACATATTGGCCAAGGTTCGGTGTCGGTTGTTCCAATACTCTGATGGATCGATAAATGTCGGGATATCGGTATCAATCGGTAACCATTTCTTGAATACCGTATCGAATTTATCAAAAGCCATTGATAGCGGGGGTCTAAAAATTGAAATCAATCAATACGTGCGTTACAAACATCGAAATCGATCGATTGAAGTTTCGGAATTCGGTTATTGACATCCCAGTCTGGAAATCGATCATCAGAATCAATTGTGAATGCCACTCATCACAATGAGGTATCACAATCGGTCTTCAAGTTTGCCTTAAATCTTGTTAAAGGGACATATTCACCTCCCTTTGGGCCTCACAAAAAGTAAGGTACATGTGGCATGTTGGTTCATGGTGGATACATACCGGATTGATTGACGGAAGCGTCAGATTTGAGGAGGCCGCTATTCAACACCCACTTAAGTCTGGCATTAACTAGTTGATAAGCATGTCGTTTTTCATCATAACGTTGAAACTTGCTTTGCGTACTCTATCACTCGCGTGGACCTCCCCTTTTGCCCAAAGGTTTGTACGGTACCTGCCGATAATCGGTTCCAAATAAATCATATCGGAAATGATTGATAAGCGGTTTTGATAACCCTTCCCAAAATATCGGAATCGATCGATAAGTGCAAAGGGGTCGGGGGGCGGAGGGGGGGGGTAAGGGGGGTAGGGGCTTTTGGCCTTCGGCCCCGAAAAGGTGGGGGTGGGCTTTGGGATCCGGGGCCTCGGGTCAAAACGCTCAAAGATTTACAAGGATTTCTGTTTTAAATTCAACGTCCTATAATGACGCTATATTTTGGGGGGAGTAAGAAAGTTCCCTTTTGGGGAGTAAGAAATTTTTGCGTTTTTCGGGAGTAAGAAATGGAGATCTTTTTCACCACTGTTCTAATTAGGCCAACATTGGGGTAAATGATATTGGGCACGAAGTGGGAACTGATTCCGCGCGATCGAGATGTCATCAGACCTGAGACAGGTCGTCATCGTCATTTCGCCGGATCCGAGGTCAGGTGCCACCGCTCCGATTATCACGGCATATGACGTCATATGACGTCATATGACGTTTCAACGGTCCATTTAAAAAGTTTGTGCAAATAGAATCGTAGCGCGGATCACGGGGAATCCGATGGTGAACTTAGTTTTGGAAAGAAAAAAAATTCTCCAGGACCCTTAGCAATTTCCGTTAGGCCAATCATAATGCTTTATTTGACTGTAGTCCAATCAAACGCCAGGTTTTCACTATTCTCTGAACTCGCTCGGCGAAAATCCTCTCACTGCGCGGGGGGGGGGGATCTCCGGGCGATACAGTGTTAAGGAGGCTCGCAGCTGCTCTAGTGGAGACAGCGGACCATATTGATGGTAAAACTGCGAACGGAAGGTCAAAGCCAAAGGGAAAGGCAAAGGGTTCAGGATTTAGGCAGTAGGAATAGTTTTCAGACGCATATGAAAAATATTCTAGTGCTTCTGAAAACTATTCCTACTTCTTCTATATCCTAAACCCTTTGCCTTGCCTTGTACCGCTGCACGCGACCGGCAAGCATCTTTGAAACTTCCGAGTTTCAAAGATGCGTTTTGTATTTTGGGTGGACCCTAATTTTACAAAACGGCCGAGCTCTTCCCGTTTGTGCGGGATATTCACATTTATTCCATGGAATATTTCATATGAATTAACACACATGCACACGCAGGGGAAACCCTCGGCTGTTTGGCATCTTTGGGTTTGGGTGTCACGTTCGAACCCAATCCCAAAACATCTGCCTTAGAAATAAATTGCGCGTTTCGCGCACAAGTAACTTGAAGCCTTGAGCTTCAGGTAACTTAAAGATATGTATCTTTGCAGTATGTGTGTCAAGTTTCGTGCGCTAGAACGCACGGGAAGCCCTCGGCTGTTTGGCATCTTTGGGTTTGGGTTCGAACCCAAACCCAAACCCAAAACATCTGCCTTAGAAATAAATTGCGCGTTTCGCGCACAAGTAACTTGAAGCCTTGAGCTTCTGGTAACTTAAAGATATGTAACTTGGCAATATTTGTGCCAAGTTTCGTGCGCTAGGACGCACGGGAAGCCCTCGGCTGTTTGGCATCTTTGGGTTTGGGTACGTTCGAACCCAAACCC
>LGRX02005627.1:0-24841 GCA_001247695.2 Cymbomonas tetramitiformis
TTCATTCCAACCTGCCTCGCGCCAGTTGTCCCCCCATCGGAGGCGTCATCTAGGTGCTTTCATTCCAACTTGACACACCGCAGAGTCTCCCCAGATGCAGGCGAGCCCTGGTTCCAGCCTGGCCCATAGCAGGGTGACCCCCCAAGGGGGCATAATTCATGCCCTGGTTCCAGCCTGGCCCATAGCAGGGTGACCCCCCAAGGGGGCATAATTCATGCCCTGGTTCCAAATTTCTGCTCCATAGCAGGGTGACCTCACAAGCATAATCCATGCCCCGGTTCCAGCCTGGCCCATAGCAGAGACTTCAAGGGGGCATAATTCATGCCCTGGTTCCAGCCTGGCCCATAGCAGGGTGAGCCCCCAAGGGGGCATAATTCATGCCCTGGTTCCAGCCTGGCCCATAGCAGGGTGACCCCCCAAGGGGGCATAATTCATGTCCTAGTTCCGACCTGCTTCACGGCAGGGTCCCTTCTTTGGAGCCGTACTCTTATGCCATCAGTTCACCCTAACTCACGACAGCCACCCCGCATAGTGGAGGCACCATCCATGCCCTCGATCCTACCGCACTCACGAAGGGTTCATGCCACTGAAGGCATCGACGACGCTCTCATACGAACCTGACTAGCAGCATGGCTCCGGTCCCTGGGGATCCTTTGCAACAATTCAAACTTCCGACAATGGGATAGCAGCACAGCGCATACATCCTCCGCGAAATTTTGCAGAAAGCAGTGGAGCCCTGTACATAGCACACAGCGAGGCCTATGTGGCCGGCCTAGCGATGCGGGTGAAGCATGCGCCTCCATAGAAAACACGCCGCGGCACGTGTGCACACCATAGGCCGTGCGGTTATCGAAGCCGTCACTGAGGCCCTCCACGTCCGAGTCCCTATACAAGAAATTGAACGGGTTCTGTTTCGCACAGTTTCCCGTCGCCCCTTCTTAGCCCCACCCCCCCTTCCAAGTCCTGTTGCCCCTACTTTCACTCGTTTCATATCCCACTAAAGCCTCGTCGTCAAATGATCCCAACCGACAAGAACTCAAATAACATGGTGAATAGACACTATCGTCGATAAAACACCTGCAATGTCCGGACCGCACGGACAGTCGAGTGCAATCTTCTGACCAAAGTAGCGGCCCCTTACTAGGCAAGTTCATCCACACGGGACATCAGGAACACGCGCGGAGTGACAAAGCACCTGCAGAGTGACCACGTCCACGTCACTAAGAAGTACGTTGTACCCGAGCTTCAGAAATTCCTGCAGAGGAAACAAACACATGACCCTCATGGCACGCCGGGCCACTCTCTAAACACGTGGCTGCACAAGACGCGCACACATGACCCTCATGGCACGCCGGGCCACGCTCTAAACACGTGGCTGCACAAAACGCGCACACATGACCCTCATGGCACGCCGGTCCACGCTCTAAACACGTGGCTGCACAAGACGCGCACACATGACCCTCATGGCACGCCGGTCCACGCTCGACGTCCCTGAAGGTCGCGCGAGGGACGAGGCCAGCAATCTCACAACACTGCGCATCCTCTTTTTCTCGAGGCGAGGCACAGCTCCGGGCTAGTTCGCCTCCGGCGTGCGCATCGAGCGGCCCGCGGCAAAGAACGAGGCTCTTCGCTCCGCTCGACATGCGCGGGGCTCGTGGCGAAGAGACAGCACGTCTGGCGCTAGGGGCGGGGCAGGACCTTGAGATAGCCAAACTTCTGCGCTGAAATTCCATGGTTATCTCTGACGGCAAGGCCCAAGCAACAGGACGGCCTCAGGGGGGCCAGCAGTGACGGATTTGACGTCAAAGTAAAGGTAGAACGTGTGAGTGTCAAAGCGTGAAGCGATGATAGTGCTCTCAGGCGTGTTCCTCCATCACACGAATACGTTGCTCACAGGTATCACCCTCGGTCGACAGATGCCATAGTTCGCGCGCATGTCCGTTCTTCAAACTGTGAATACCTCCAGACTCAGATATAAAGGAGGTGAGCGTACTGATTATTATCCGCTAGCGATGCTCGGTCTTGGCGCCAGTAGGCGACCCCGACATTTTCGCACGCTTTCGCAACACGATCGTCCAGCGCAACAATCATGAAATTTTTCACCCCAGCTCTCTTGACACTCTCGATCCAGGTCGCTAGGATCCCATATGTTCCTTCCTCGGTGATCAGCGCCCCATTGCTTACTGCCACTAGCACCTCCTTGTTGATAGCTACCCTCTCCAGCACTGCTCTCAGGGCGGAGTTCCCTTCTGAAAGCACAACAGGTCCAAAAGTCACAGACGTAGAAGGTATCAGTCACAGGGGTGTCCGGACTCGCGACACGGACAGGTCCAAGACACCTCAGGTGTGGTTTCACATATCTCATGGGATACGACACACCGCGGCAGCGACCAGGCGTTACTCATGTAGCGACCTTGCGCATAGCGCTCTGCCCGATATCACGGCCAGCTCGCACGAAATTGCGGTATGTTTGATATCCCCGCCAGGTGGGAGGACCTTGCGCATAGCGCTCTGCCCGATATCCCACCGGCGAAGTTGGCCAGCAGTAGGACAAAAGTGGAAACATAGCGACACTCTAGGAACGTGCTCGACCTGTTTTGGAGATCAAGTTATTGGCCTGAAGCGATGATTCTGCTTTTGTTCCACAGTTGCATTCTACTGGAGGACATTGGTGGGGAACATCAGATGAGACGTTCGAAGACACGCCCATATATGCAGTAAAGGCTCCGACGAAGATTCCGCAAACCAGGGCGAGCACGATTGCATCTCTACCACTCTCAGGGTCTCGCCGACGAGCCATAAGCGAATAATATTCGTTGAATACGTTGCACTTGTTATTGTGTCCTCGGCATATGCTGGTGTGTGCCCCAACCTCAACTTTAGCCTCGATTTTTACCGCATCAAGCTGGAAGCTACAGTACTGTACTCGTGTACTGCGGTGTCGACCGTGTGCCCCCATACATCGCATGCCAGACAGAGAGAGTTACAGGTTCTCCCGTCTGAGCGCGGCCGTGCACGCGCTGGGCACGCGACGGCTGCGCGAGGGTCGACGTTTCAGTTGCGATCGAAGAGGTTAATTAATTTACCTGTGTTAGGGTTCGAATGACTGTCATATGTATGACATGTCATATGGCATATGTCATAGCTCATCTGTCATCGATATATGTCATAACATAACGTGACAGACCACCGCCATAATCATGGCAAGACTGGAAAGACCCTCCCTATCATCAGAGTGATGCTGAGCATTATTATGGTGGTCACCATGACACGACAATCACCAACGCAAATTCAAAGCCCTTTATTAGCACCGTGAAATGGCCCAAAGTACTTACACTCATGGGATACCTCCCTCCTCTTTTTGGTATTGTCCTCAACACGATAGGTGTTCCCCGTGGCAAGATTAAACCTCTCCTCAAAAAACTTTCAAGAATCTGTAGGCAACACACCAAAAATAGGCGAGACGTATTTCTGCTAAACACCACTACCACCTTAAACACTGACCCGCATACAGTTGACATCTCGAGCAGTGAGACCATGACAGAAACAGAAGCTGTGCAGCAATCAAACGACTTTCTTCAAACCCTTCTGCAGTAATTTTCAAAAGTCTTGCAATAAAAGATGGTTCCCTGTCCCATAGGGGAGGGCCCTCCCCTGCCCACTTCCACCCCCTCTCCCCATGCCACCACGACCCCCTTCCTCAACGTCTCCAAATACCCCTTAATTCTTCAAACTTCCTTCCCCACACACCGCTCGATTGACCACCCCTCCACTCACCCGACCATGTTTGCTTCTCCATCTTCTAGAGTTTTTTGCTTAGCACCTAGCTTTTTCTCTAGATGTCACCCTGCTGAAAAGTGGGTTGAGCCCCTTTGTGGGCGCGCTATAGTAGAGGGAGTAGCCCCTGGTGTTTTCACTAGCCTGCTTTGCAGGGATTCCGCACTCTCAGGACTTTGTCCCCTTTGCTAGCGTAAATGTTTTATTATTATTATTATTATTATTATTGGAAAGGACTTCTTCTGAGATACTCTCAACCCGGCCACTTGCTGCAGTGACATGTACAGGCTGATCTATCCTCAGGGTGCTCTCATCACTGGTACCTGTGCAGTACCCTGGGAGTTTCCCTGAGGAGCTGGAGCTGAAGCTGGAGCTGGAGCTGGTTGTGCAACTGTTGCATTGATGCTTTGCTGATTCTGAAGCTCCTTAACCAGGGTGTTGACTGTTTTCAGGAGCTTGCTAGACTCACTTTTACCACCCTGATTATGCTGTTGTTGTTGCTGCTGCTGCTGTCCTCCTTTCAGATAAGGATACTAAGATAAGTATATTCATGTATACTTGCTGTGTGGGTGTGTACACTTGTTGTTCGATTGGAAACACGGCTCCGGCAACACTCTATGATTGTTGCTTTTGTCATTATCTGAAAATCATCATTAAAGTAAATATAAGTTTCCGTTTGTGACAACCGTGAACTTATGTAGACTGGTCCGTGAACTTATGTAGATTGATCTGTGAACTTATGTAGATTTCTGGAATTTTGTGATCGGAGCGTCCGCGAACAATCTCCGATTGTTCTTTTTGTCGTTGGTGAGATTACGGGTTGCCATGCTTGTCATTATCTTAGAATCATCATTGTAGTAAATTTAAGTTTGTGACACTCAGGTACAGTCGCGGAAATTAGTTAAGATCTTTTGAAAAAGTGAGACAATGGTTACCTAAAATATTTTGCGATTGCGATCTATTGTTTCATTTTCTGCAATCCTTGTCATAAACTGAGAATTGTATATATAGCAATTTTAAGTTTCTCTTTATGTCTATTACCCGGCGTTAAGTCGGCTGCACATAACTTAAGGTTGAGAGCCCATGGGGGCTTCCTCGAAGGTCATATGAAAATTCGGAGACCTACGTTGGCAAGTTCTCGAGCTGCTCTTTCTGCAGTGTCTTGTCAAAAATCCGATCCGAGGTCATCTTGGCCCTTAAAAACTCGGTTGAAGAAGCACGATTTCTATTGAAATATCTTAAGTTGGGTGCACATAACTTAAGGGTTATAACCCATGGTGTCTTCCTCGAAGGTCCTTTGAAAATTCGGAGACCCATGTCGTCAAGTTTTCGAGTTGCTCTTTCCGTAGTGTCTCGTCAAAAGTTTCATCCGAGGTCATCTTGACCCTCAAAATCCCGGTTGAAGTAGCATAGGTAGAACGAAAATCAAAATCCCTCGGATTTTCCCACTAAATTCTCTACCCCCTCACACATTCTCCCAAATTGCTCACGGATAAATTGGATTCGCTCAATAGTGTAGATGCGTGTGTAAAAGAGGACGTCGTTCCCGTCATTTTGAGCTAATAAAATCTAGAATCCGGTAACCACAACTCTCAATGATCCCACCAAAAGTTAAGTTGGGTGTAGCCAACTTAAAGCCGAATTAAGTTGGCTGGAGCCAACTCTGGGTAATAGACACTTATGACAAAACTTGATCAACGCCCATGTTTCCTTTTTCTCTTCCGGTATCTTAATGGCGACCTTGACATTCCACGCTGATTGTTTTGGCATTTTACCGAACATTGATAGTAATTCAATTGATTTAATTGTACCGGGAGGTACGAGCATAGGGGTTGCATGCTACAGAGATCTGGTTGCATGCTGCCGACGAGTGGTTGCATGATACAGATGCCTGGTTGCATGCTGCGTGTGCCCGGTTGCATGCCACAGATGCCTGGTTGCATGCTACAGATGCCCGGTTGCATGCCACGGAGGCCAGGTTGCATGCTACAGAGGGCAGGTTGCATGCCACGGAGGCCAGGTGCATGCTACAGATGTCAGGTTGCATGCTACAGAGGCCAAGTTGCATGCCACGGAGGCCAGGTTGCATGCTACAGATGTCAGGTTGCATGCTACAGAGACCAGGTTGCATGCTACAGATGTCGGGTTGCATGCCACAGAGGCCAGGTCGCATGCGACAGAGGCCAGGTTGCATGCTACAGATGTCAGGTTGCATGCTACAGAGGCCTGGTTGCATGCTACAGATGTCTGGTTGCATGCTACAGAGGCCAAGTTGCATGCGACAGAGGCCAGGTTGCATGCTACATACGCCGGGCTGCATGCCACGGAGACCAGGTTGCATGCTACGGATGTCGGGTTGCATGCCACCGAGGCCAGGTCGCATGCTGCAGAGGCCAGGTTGCATGCTACAGATGTCAGGTTGCATGCTACAGAGGCCAGGTTGCATGCTACAGATGTTAGGTTGCATGCTACAGAGGCCAGGTTGCATG
This sequence comes from Cymbomonas tetramitiformis, assembly GCA_001247695.2. Taxonomy (NCBI): domain Eukaryota; kingdom Viridiplantae; phylum Chlorophyta; class Pyramimonadophyceae; order Pyramimonadales; family Pyramimonadaceae; genus Cymbomonas; species Cymbomonas tetramitiformis. Next base: position 6,267 of record LGRX02005627.1, read on the forward strand.
CTACAGAGGCCAGGTTGCGTGCTACATATGCCAGGTTGCATGCTGGTGACGGGTGGCTGCATGCTGCAAGGGCCTTGTTGCATGCCGGTCACAACTGTATGAAGAAATAATTGATGACAAGGCAGATTTCAGGAGAAGATCTGCAATGACAATAATTATATTGAGGATCTGGTGGATTCCAGAAAAAGATCTGCAATGGCAATACAAGAGTATCATGATCTGCCTGATGATTGGTGGAGGAGTACCAGAATCAGGCATATATGTGCACGTGATTGGTCGATGGCAGATGTCAATACCGGAATCCTGCTAGTGATTGTTAGAGAGCAACATGTTGAAAGGGAAGCTTGGAAAAGTGGACCTCAGTTAGTGTTGATCAAGATGAATTAAGGACAAGTTGTACCTGTTAGTGTTAGGCTGTATGCCAAGACTGAACATAAGGATATCGATGTTATAGGTTTGCGACCATACATTATATCGAACAGTGATAGTATCGCTAGGCTGTGTAGCCAGTATATGTCATGCAAATAAACAGTGGAATATAAGGCTAGAAGCCTATGTGATACACCAAAAACAATAGAAAACATAAAAAGAAAAGAAAGAAGATAAAATAAAAGAAAGAAAAATAAAGAGATAAATATGTATAAGTTATCAGATATGCGCTGGTACATATAAGCTGCCCACTGAGCTCAAAATCACCGCTATGTGTGCGCGTGATGTGTCCACATACATGGTTATCGCCACGAATCGGTATCATAATTACTGACTTTTCATGCCCAATCTTATATTTCAAATAGGCTAATATGGACAACACGAAGATACTGTTTGAGTTGCCTGCTATCATAACCATGCCCGCCCGGTTGTCGTTGCATATTCGCTATTATTGTGCCGCAGTACCCGCTGACATCATAGAGACCGTCATACGGACTATCATGAACGCGTTAGTCGACAACAGTAGAGTACCCCGAATATCGATTTCGCCTAGCTAACACTGCACAGTGATCGTTTGCACTGTTGCACTCCACTTATGGAAGTGGCAATATGTAGAGATATTTAACAAAAATAAATGAATTGAATGCACACTAATACACCGATAATATTGATAGATGTGTACTATATTGTATATCGACATCCGATAGAAATTGTGCATATCAGTATACTGTACTTCTAATAAGTATGTCGATAACTTCGTATAGCACATATTAATATATGTCGACAACTCGGCAACACATATCAATATTTATTGTCGACACCTCAACAACGCATACAACACATACACCGTATATATATATATATATATATATATAAGTGGCCTTTTTCATCAGCACGAGCCTTATTTTGGCCATGGCTTGCTTGGTTTATGCAATTAAAAAAAACTTGCAGAGTGGATGATTCAATGTTGGTAACCAACATACTGCTCATGTTCTATGCTCACATCGAAGCTTACTGTCTGGGCAAAAGGCAGGCTTTGGTACTTCACTAAGCTGAGGTTGGAACTTACAAAATTGGGAGCCCCTTCGTTATCCAACACTGCGCCGTGCCGAAGAGTAATATATGTTTCCCCCAAAAAGCCTTCCTCAAACCTGATATGCGTGTGAAATCCCCACTTGATCTCATCCATGGGCAACACGGAGGTGATGAAAATTCCTGGACCAAGATCGAAACCACTGTAATTCAACATGGTGATAGGCTCTGAAAAAAGCACATTGACCAACATGCTTGGCTTGTCTGTGGCATGGCCAAATGTCACACCCACCACATCCATGCCAAAGATCTCAAACACGGGATGGTGGTTGTATATGCTATCTATGGACATGTTCATTGATGGCAAGCCCACAGTTACATTTGTGGTCTTGGAAGACCATGGATCAGCCCCAACCACCTCCCCGATCACGGTCATCTCCAAGCCCCTGCAAGCACTGCTCTCAGTGACCCAAATAGAATCCGTATTAGGTATAGTCTCCAAAGCTTCAGCCACATATGCTGTCCCAAGACCAAGGAACTCCACAAAATTCACCTGCAATATCATGCCCGCGATCACATCCCCGCCTTATGCTCTCAACTGCATCCCGGACTCCCCTCAATTTATGCAGGAAACCACGCAATCTACATAATTCACATATCATTAGTAATATCGAGCATTAAGCATAACGCCATCAGCTTTGGTGCTAGTGTTATGACAATAATGTAAATGTGGGCAAAATGCTTGATGGCATATACGAACACACTGAACGGCATGAGATCGGCCAACAAAAGCCAGCCCACCATCATCCCAGTGGATTTGAGAAGCAAAACAGGAGCAGGGCGGGGCCGTGACAAGATACCACCAACGCATGCATATATTTCCAACCCAAATGCAAAGCAGCATGGAAAGATGATAAGATGTGACCGATCGTCGCCAAACAACTGTTGGTCTCTGGGTTACGGAGTAACCATATACGAACACACTGAACGGCATGAGATCGGCCAACAAAAGCCAGCCCATCATCATCCCAGTGGATGTGAGAAGCAAAACAAGAGCAGGGCGGGGCCGTGACAAGATACCACAAACGCATGCATATTCCCAACCCAAATGCAAAGCAGCATGGAAAGATGATACGATGTGACCGATCGTCGCCAAACAACTGTTGGTCTCTGGGTTACGGAGTAAGCGGACCCTGCTGGCATGCCCCCGGATATATATACGAACACACTGAACGGCATGAGATCGGCCAACAAAAGCCAGCCCACCATCATCCCAGTGGATGTGAGAAGCAAATCAGGAGCAGGGCGGGGCCGTGACAAGATACCACAAACTCATACATGTTCCCAACCCTGATGCAAAGCAGCATGGAAAGATGAAACGAATGACCGATCATCGCCCAACAATTGTTGGTCTCTGGGTAACGGAGTAAGCGGACCCTGCTGGCATGCCCCCCAGTGGCTCCCGGTCGATGGATGGGACCTGTTGGTCCATGGTTATGTCATGAATGCAGTCACACCACACAGCATGGACACCCCATGTCAAAAAGGAAACATGCGGGCACCTAAGTGCTCCCCACAAAATTCAAGGGAGAACACAGAAGTTGTACATCACCACCTTCTGCCTCTCCTCGCAGCACGACAGACGAATCTACCGAGCTCTCCAAGAGGCAGTGCCCGCCAGAATGGCACCACAGGGATAACCGCCTCCCAAAACCCACTTCCACCCGGCGGTCGTCCCCGTTCACAGCGATCCGTCAGTACTTCATATCAAGGTCAAAGAACGCAAGTCCCCCGGCATGTGTAATAACCATGAGCACTGTACACGGAGAGGGAGCTAGCGTCAGACGAATCCAAGACACTCCCAAAAAGCGAGCCGTAGACGAATCCCCGACGCACTCAAAGAGGCAGTACCCATCAGAAGGGTACCACAGGGACAGCCACATATATACGAACACACACACAAACGGCTCTTGGATGGTCTGAAAGATGAGCGGCAAGGGGCGGAATGTCTGCCGGCAGCGGAAGGTCAAAGAGTGGCGGAGACTCAGTCTGCAGAGGTGTCTGTGGGCACAAGCAGGCCCGACCAATCAGCCTCGGTTGTCCAGGATATCTTGGAAGAGTGGGAGGACTTCTTATCGCCGGCCCCAGAGCACGGGGTTTGGACTCGGGAGCAGAGCGGGGCCTCACCGGAGCAAGCGAGGACTTTGGCCGAGGGGGGGGTGGCCGGTTTGCTCGGGACAAGCAGGCGTGGGCTTGGGCTTCTTACAGGGGCTGTTGGCAGTGAGGGGAGTGGTAAGGAGGGTGGCGGGGTTGAGCGGGGTGCGGGTGGAGGGGAGGTAAGTGGAGTTGGCACATGCCGGGCCCCTCAAAGCTCGGGGGCCCGTGATCCCGGCAGCGATGACCACTTACAACAGGTTGCACAGCGACACACGGTATCTCATCAGCTTTCATGCCCACGTGGCGAGGTTGCTGGCCGTGCCAGAACTAATAGTGAGCAGTTGTCGGAAAGGCGACCGGGTGGTGAACTATTGGCCACCGGGAGGGCTTGGGACGCACAGGCATTTGTGAGGATGGGACCCCAAGTAAGAACAGACGAACAGATAGTGCAGAAGGCAGTCACAGTGCATGTGCAGAGCATATTGCTCAAGTTCGCAGCTTTCTCGTAGGGCATTCAGTGCAAGGGGTTCAATCCCATGAAGTTAGTGTTGGGAAAGGGGGGTTGCAAGGGCACATCAACAGCGGGTGCGCACAATCGTGGGAAAGGCAGCAGCGTGATGGTCCTTGGCGAAGGCCTGGTAGCGATGGGATGGCTCGATCAGTTAGGAGGGCAGAAGTGAACCAGCTTCAGAGACACATAAGCGGTGCGCCAGCAATGCAGTTACGGGGAGGCTCAGGTGGCCCAAAGAGGCTTAGAAGGTCCCATTCTTCCCTATCCAGCTCCGGAGAATCCGGATAAGTGACCCGAAGTGTGTGCTGTATCCTTTGTCCTTTGATCCCGTGCGTGGGTACATAGTGCAGTCGGTCTTCTGCGGCTACGGTGTGCCACAGGAGTCTGTCCAAGGATAAGCACACACACAAACATGTCTCCGGCGGGAGGGACACGCTGTTGGAGGTCTGTAACCATCTTGCTGCGGGCCGTGTCCCGGAGGGCGTGCGGGAGTGGTTGGCGGGCGCGCGATTGGTGGTGTTGCTGAAGGACGACCTTGGCGTCAACGTTCGGCCCATCGCTTGCGGGGAGGTTCTCACGAAGCTGGTGGCGAAGGTTATCTGCAAGCAGCGGGCGAAGGACTTTAGAAGCCGGTTCTGTGGGAGGCCGGAGGACGGGGCACAGGGGCTGCGGGCGGCTCAGATTGGGGTCGCGGTCGAGGAGGGTGCAGACCTTGGGGTCCACACTGTGCAGGCGGCCCTGGACCAACACCCGGAATGGGTTTGTGTCAAGGTTGACGCTAAGAATGCCTTCAGCGCGGTTCACCGGGAGACGGTGTTCGAGGCCATCGAGCGGGCTTTCCCGGAGTCGTGGGCTTGGACGGGCCTGTGCTATGGGGTCGAGGCAAATCTTGGGTTTCGGCTTGGGGGTGTCGATGGGTCAGTGATCGATGCGCTTCGTCAAGTCGCGGGAGGGTGCGCAGCAAGGAGACCCCCTAGGGCCGTTGTACTTGGCCGCGCCGTTGCAGGCGGTGCTGGAACGGGTTCAGGAGAAGCACCCTGAGGTGATCGTGATGGCCTACTTGGACGATGGTCACCTCATTGGCCCACCAGCTATGACCGCGACTGCGTACGACACGGGACACGTATGTGGAGGAGGCGGTGGCGATCGGCCTTCACATCCAGCCTGCAAAGTCGGCGGCTTACTCACCCGAGGGAGATCCCGGCTTCTTTGCGGAGGAGATGCCGGGGGGCGCGGGGAGCTGGATTTCATCAACGTCTTGGGTGTGCCGGTGGGGAAGGCTGAGGCGGTCTCGGCGGAGATGCTGAAGAAGGTGGAGGAGCTATGTGGCCTCTTGCCCACCCTGAACAAGCTTGGGCACGCGCAGGCTCGGGGGCTTTTGATCCATTATTGCGCCCATCCGAGGTTGGGCTTCTGGCTCAGGGGTGTACCGCCAGAGATGATGCGGGCGGCGGAGAAGGAGCATGACAGGAGGATGCGGGAGGCGCTGAGGGATTTGCTTCCGGGGGGTGGACTCAACTCGCATTCCCTCGAGTTTGCCACTCTCCCACATGGGATGGGGCTGACCGAGGCGACGAGGGCGAGCAGTGCGGCCTCGCTAGGCGGGTTCGCGCAAGTGTGGGGGGACATGAGGGGGCTTTTTCCGACGGTGACGGGGGGATGCGAGGACCTCGGGGCTGAGAGCGGCTTGCCGTACGTTCAGTCATTACAGACAGCCATGCGGGCGGTGACGGAGGCGATGGGGGAATTGAGGAGGCCAGAGAGGTGGAGCAGCATTTGCCCCTGCAGGTGCCAAAGGCGGACGACGTCAAGAAGTCAAAGAGTGATTATATATAGCAGTTCACAAAAGCGTGCCCAGCGGGTCTATGTTGCTGTCTTCCACTCCGCTGATTGACTTAGGCTGGCTGGTTCTGTGGGGCAGACGCGTCTTCCTTGGCTCTACTCGGTGACCTTTGACAGCATTGAGCCGGCATTCCTTAGAGGCATCCCATGTTGTCCTGCCTTGGAACTTAGCTCGGCTGAGTACCGTGTGGCGGTGCGTGCGCCACGTGTTGCATGCCGAGCAGCCCCTTCTCGGCCAGGTCGGGGGGTGCCCGGATTGTGGGGGTGAGGTGGATCCCACCGGTACACACTTGTTGGCTTGCCGGGGGGGGCCTGGAGTTGGCGCGGGGAATTGGTTCTCTTTCATTCACCACAAAGCAAGTTGCAGAGGGTGCTCTTTGACGTGGCCAAGTCGGCTTTCCCGTTGGCATTGGCATCGCATGACGACTTCGCGGGGTACCTCACTTACTCCCCGCGCCATGTTCCGGACGTGACGGACCTGGATGCGGAGGGACCCGGCCAGCATGTTATCTTCGATGTCACTCACGCAAAAATTCTGCATGAAACCACAACCGCCTACGTATACGACAACGTGGGTTTTGCTACATCATCTTACAGCAACGTGTAAACATCCTACATCGCAAAAACATGCATTTTCCTATATTCTACTATAAATTGGTTTCCTACATTCTCCTATATTTACCTGTATTGTCCTGTATTGTCCTATATATTCCTAGTATATAGGAAAATATAGGAGAATTTTTGCGTGAGTGATGTGGCCACGGCGCGGCCGATGGCAGATGCGCACGTTCGGGCAGCCATGATGGCCCCAGGGGTGGTAGCGAGGAACGTGGAGGAGAGCAAGGTGGCGGCGTATGGGGATGTGCACCCACACCAGTTGGTTCCCTTCGGGGTGGAGGTGTACGGGGGCTCGGGCCGGTGGCGGTGGCGTTCTTGAAGAGGACGCAGCGGCGGTTTAGTGGGCGGAGGTAACTGGCGGCGGATGCGGCGGTGGAAGATGAGGGGACGGAGAGGAGGACGAGGAGGGAATGGGGAGGATGAGGGGGCGGGCGGTTCCATGAGGTGGAAGGTAAGATGGGTCCGGCAGCTCTCCTTTGCGCTTGCCCGGGGGGTTGCGGGGATGTTCATTCGACGGTCCCAGGGGAGGTGTCCAACTAGAGGCAGTTGGCGCAGCGCTGGCGGCAGGGCTGTGGGCAGAGGCGGGGATCCAGGTCTTGCTGGTGGCGGGGAGGTGGCTCAGCAGCGAGCAGACGAGGGGTTGGCGCTGGTAGGCAGGGCTTGGGAGGACACTTTCGAGAATATGGACCATGCCACGCAAGCTGGGCGGAGTGACGTGGTGACAGAACGCAAGGGTCTATATATGGGAATGCAGCAGTCCGAGCGGGCTTCCGGTGGGGCAAGCGGGGCGGGCAGGATGGCGGCACAGCTCTTGGAAGATCTGGGAGATATGCGCGGACCTCCAACCCAGGTGGATTGTCTCCGGATGGCGGGTGGTCAGGAAGCGGCAGATACTCAGTCTGCAGAGACGTCTATGGGCGCAAGCGGGCCCGACCAATCAGCCTCGGTTGTCCAGGATATCTTGGAAGAGTGGGAGGACTTCTTATCTCCGGCCCCAGATAGAGCACGGGGTTTGGACTCAGGAGCAGAGCGGGGCCTCACCAGAGCAAGCAAGGGCTTTGGCCGAGGAGGGGGTGGCCGGTTTGCTCGGGACAAGCAGGCGTGTGGTTGGGCTTCTTGCAGGGGTTGTTGGCGGTGAGGGGAGTGGTGGGGAGGGTGGTGGGACGAGGTGTGATTGCAGGAGAGGTTAGTGGAGTTGGCACATGCCGAGCCCCTCAAAGCTCGGGGGCCCGTGATCCCGGCAGCAATGATCACTTACAACAGGTTGCACAGCGACACACGGTATCTCATCAGCTTTCATGCCCACGTGGTGAGGTTGCTGGCCGTGCCAGAACTAATAGTGAGCAGTTGTCGGAAAGGCGACCGGGTGGTAAACTATTGGCCACCGGGAGGGCTTGGGACGCACAGGCATCTGTGGGGATGGGACCCCAAGTAAGAACAGTGTAGAACGGCAGTCACGGTGCAAGTGCAGAGCACATTGCTCAAGTTCGCAGCTTCCTTGCAGGGTATCCAGTGCAAGGGGTTCAATCCCACAGAGTGGGTGTTGGGAATGGGGGGTTGCAACTTGGGCATATCAATGCCAGGCGCGCAGGATCGGGTGCAAGCAATTGAATTGATCATTCTCAGCCCCTAAGGACGGTCCTTGGGAATTCTGGCGGTGTTGTGGGTGGGCACGCCCTATTGAGACCAGGCATTAGGGCAGAAAGGCAGCAACGCGACGGTCCTCGGCGTGGGCCTAGTGGTGATGGGATGGCTCGATCAGCGGCTAACCGGCTTCAGAGGCAAGACAACAGTGGGCCGGCAATGCAGTTACGTGGAGGCTCACGTGGCCCAACGAGGCTTAGGGGGTCCCATTCTTCACTATCCAGCTCCGGAAATTTCGGATAAGTGTCCCGAAGTGTGTGCCTGAATCCTTTGATCCCCGGTGTGGGTACATATATAGTGCAGCCAAAGGAATTGGCCCAAGGATAAGCCACACACTGAACGGCATGAGATCGGCCAACAAAAGCCAGCCCACCATCATCCCAGTGGATGTGAGAAGCAAATCAGGAGCAAGGCGGGGTCGTGACAAGATACCACAAACGCATACATATTCCCAACCCAAATGCAAAGCAGCATGATACGATGTGACCGATCGTCACACACATACATGCGCGTAGGTTTGGTGGTGGAGAGATGGCTTGCGCTGCTCGGGGGACAGGGATGAACCGGCTTCAGAGATAGACACGGCACCAACGCACTGGCGGTGCAAATGCAGAGGGACTCAGGTGGATCAGTAAGGCGTAGGGGGTCCCATTCTTCACTACTGTAGTGAGCTCCGGAGAATCCGGATAAGTGTCCCGAAGTGTGTGCTGAATCCTTTGATCCCATGCGTGGGTACACAGTGCAGCTGATCTTTGGCAGTGAGGGTTGCCAAATGCACCGGTCCAAGGATAAGCACATGTATACCTTGTATACTTCTAGTATATATATATATATATATGAAGTATATGTCTATATGGAGAGAGGGAGAGAGAGAGAGAGAACGCAAAGAAATTTGGAACAAAGCCAGCACGCCATTCTTAACGGTTTGCGAGTGATGCATTAAATGAACATGCCAAAGTAAAGAAGCGAGACAAACATATTCACCTGAATCTCAAAACACAACATTTGCCTCTTGTTGGTCCATAAAGAATTCTCTTGATCATGCGGATATGATTCGGATAGCATTGTTCGATTGATCTGAGAATGATTCTTGAAAGTTGAGTTGCATTCTATGAACCTCATATCCTTCAGAGCGCCATTGCCGTCCGCACCACATGACGGGTTGACCACATGCATTTTGGCCCACATCACTGTTGGCAACCCACCTGCCTTGTGTCCTTTTGGCTGCTCCCTTTGACTGATGTTGCTGGTTGCACATGCATCTCCATCGCATTGCTCTGTAACTGTGATTGTAGCCTGCAAGGCATCCCATGACATATTGGCAGTAGCGGTATACACCAGTGTGATATTGGCTCTCCCCTTAGGTGGCACCCACCCATTGTACTCAGCCTTCAGCCAACCCAGGCTGTCGGTAGCGTTGCTTACAATTTGATCTTCCTGGGTGTTGTCATTCACCGTCCGCTTCCTTACACGCACCACAAAATTATGCAACTCGCTGCCTTCATTATAAATTCCCACTTGTTGTATGTACTTCTCCCCTGGGCGTAGCGTCACCACCGGTAGCCTCCAAGTCGGCTCCACCCATAAAATGCCAACTGGGAGCAAAACATCTGAGAGTGACAGTGGGCTTGGGTGCAGAGGGCAGTACTGTGCGTCTTTAACCAAGGCTAAATCAGCCACATCGGCAGGGGAAAGCGCCGAAGTAATGAATGTGGGAGCATACACCTGACCTATGAAAGGGTCTGGATTTGCTTCATTGTTGCTGCGGCCAAGATAATTGGTTTGCCCAGAGGTGTTGAAATGACAGTCATCTGCGCGATTATCCTCGTGTCCATCCACATAGACTTTAAGGGTACCACCCTCATCTAAGGTGACTGCTATATGGTGCCAGGCGCCGTCGTTTACAGGTGTGCAGGCCTGGGGGTGCCCACAGTGCAAGTCGTGAAGGTGCCTGGCCACGCCAATGCAGCGCCCACGGGAGCCATAGCTGACTATGTTGAAGGCTTGGTACTCGAAATGGAACTTGCCCGTGCTTAGAACTGCATAGTTGTGAGCGCTGAAAGTGCGGAGTTGCAGGTGGATGGTTCGAGGGGCACTTCCCAGCACTGCAACTGGGGGCAAATCCACTGTATCGGATATCAATCCAGAGAAGTTGTGCAGCCACCTTGCACAACGATGATGCAAATCGACTGAAGGTTCCATAACAGAGGAGGTCTCCCAGGATTGCTGTGCATCGGGAAGGCCATCGAACAAAGTGTTTGCGGAGAGTCGAGGGCTGGTTACAGACTCGGGAGTCCAGCCATAAAATCCATAGAAACCATAGAATGTCTCGATAGGCGTTGCCATAGACTGCGAGTACACAGAGGGCACGCTACCAGCAGCCTCGGCGGCTGCTGCCCCTGCTGCTGGGCCTTGATTTGACGTTGTAGAGACAGTCACTACAGAATCTTCGGCTCCAAAGAAAAAACTGGTGTAGTCTCCCGAGGCGATAGTTGTGACTGACTTGACTAGTGCAGGGACTATAGAATCTCTATCTATATTGGTACCATCGCCCAGCTGCCCGCCCCCATTCTTTCCACAACCATATACCTTTCCGCTGGAGGTGAGGAACAGTGAGTGGTCGTATCCGCCAACTGCTTGTGTTACAAAAGCTAGATTATTCACTTTCACCGGGGTACTCCTGTCTAAACGAGAGCCATCTCCTAGTTGCCCATAAGTGTTTTTTCCAGCTGTATATGCCTCTCCATTTGAAGTTATGAAAATAGTATGATACATTCCTGCACCTGCCCCGATCACTACATGCGAGTGCATCACTCGCAAAGGTGTGTTTCGGTCGTTCCTCGTTCCATCTCCCAACTGTCCAAAGTAATTCCAACCCGTGGCGTAAACCTGCCCGCCATACATAAGAAATAGAGTGTGGGTATCGCCCAGGACAATACTGTCTACCGTTCGTCCTAAGTTTGCTATGACTGGCGACGTGATCTGCCTATCAGTGTAAAAGCCAGATCTTCCATTCCCAAAATTTCCTCTACTGTTGTCACCGGTAGCATACACTTGTCCATTGGTAAGAACGAACATTGAATAATCTTTGTGCATTCCCACAGCCACCTTCGTCACAGCGCGCCCTCTCATCACCCGCACTGGAGTCAACCGATCTGTTCGCGTGCCGTCTCCGAGCTGTCCATACCAGTTTTGACCAGCCGCATACACATGCCCTTGGGAGGTGAGAAAAATCGAGTGGGCTTCTCCACCGGCTGCGTCAGTGACTATGAACGAATGCATTACTTGTTTCGGAATAGCACCTTCATAAGTGGTCGTACCGTCTCCAAACTGCCCGTATCGATTCTGTCCACATACATATGTCTGACCACTCGAGGTTAAAAAGATTGTGTGGCTAGCACCCGGCGCTACTTGTGTGACAGCTGTGAAGCTCATCACTCGAATTGGCGTTAAAAAGTGACCTGTTGTGGTACCTTCTCCAAGTCGTCCATAATGGTTCGATCCACTTCCGTACAGATATACTGTATCAGAAGTCAGGGAGCGTCGCCACTGAAAAGCATCATTGCTACCAGTGGCCCTTTCTCGCCACTGGCTTCCTCCCGGAGAAAGAGTGTTCTCATAATCGCTTACCGCACCCGCTTCGCCTGCAACTGGGTCTGCAAATTCCATCTCATATTTTTGCACACGACTTAAAAAAAAATCCATAAAAGTCTTAGTAGCATCCTCCCCTCCTATTTCATGGACTATGCGTTCTGCCCATGATCGTACGGCATCGAGCGCCCGGGTCGCTTCTTCTGACGACCTGATAATGGCATGTTCTATGTGTGGCAACTCCTTGCCCAGAGGAACAACCTTGTCCGCTTGGCTTAGAACGACATATCCTGTTTCACAACAACGTGAAGTAATTTCAACTTATTAGTAAAGAGTTCATGACGAGCGAAACTAAATTCTGATTCATGTTCACAAGCTGCTACCAAGGCTCGTAGCGGTGTATAACTCCAGGGTCCAATAGAGATTCCAGCATTACATGCTTTTGATATAACTGTTATAATTGTTATTCTGAGAGTGCAAGCCGTGCACACTAGCGACCCTCGTTATATTTTTTTCTCCGGGATCGTTGCAAAACAGTGACAGCACAAGAAAGGTTAGTAAGGAGCTGTGAAGCAGTACTGGTCAAGTTCCTCTCTTAAATGACTCAGTGGCCCAGGCTTAAATTGAAAACGACTTGGGGATGTAGAGCGGGCCACGACTCTATACGGGATGTTATGGTCTCAAAGCAGAACGAGCGAAACGGTGTAGCAGATTCAGAAGGCACTGTTTCTTCAGGACTTCGTTTTCAAATCTTCACCGAGGATGCACTTTTCAGGCTTGTAAATTTCATGACTCGAGCAGATGTAGAAACGTGCGCTCACCTTGTGAAGTCTCCGAAAGACTTTTTGCCGCAGACTCCGAGGCGTGTGAAATGCTACTTGGTTGAGCAAGTGCAGCGAGCAAGCTTATAATGAGCAAACAGCGCCAAAAGAAAACACTGAGAAACACAGGCTGCTGAAATAAGTGTTGCATCTTCGTAATCGTCAAAATGATGAAACGCAAAAATTCACTAGTAGTTCTTGCAAAAAGTAAGTCATCCTCTTAGCAGTTTGATGCGTAGTAGTAGTATACTGCCAAGACTGTCTCGCCTTATCAGCAGGGAATTTTCTTCTTCTTAACAGACTGGCGGTGGCGTGGGATCATGCCTCTGAGCTCTTATTATAGTTTTACATTCCCCCCCCCACCTGGGCCCATACAACCTGCAATATCAAGTTGCAACCTCTCGTCTTGATAGTCCGATATTCATGAATCATAAACGATATATAAAGAACCCGTTTTCTGATTACTACTATCCCTAACAAGCAAGCTACGCTACGCCCCTCTGCTAAATAAACGTTAGTCTCTCCCCCTACTTGTAATAAGCGCTCGACTGTTGAACTGTAGGGAGCAACTGTAGGCTTGTACCGCGCCCAGTTGGGGTGATAAAAAAGCAAAAGGGGTGCCACACGCATGGTGATAAAAAAGGGGTGCCACACGAAGGGGTATAAATTAGTTTATACGTTTATACCCCTTGCACCCGACCGCGACCGAACGGTCGCACGTCCCCCCCGTCCGCTCGGCATGCCTACTCGCGTGTCACTGTATCGAATGCCTCTCGTCTGCTTTCATCATGCGATGGCTAACGCTATCGTATGGTTACAAAACCTGTTTGTGTTACAAAACGGAGCAGGAGACCGAACTTTTGAAAGAGCTCCGTTCCAACACGCACAGTGACACATTGGCTTTTCATTACACAGCTATTTATTGAACAGCCTTTCGAAAGTCGAAGCACAAAGAATGCAATTCCATACCCTCCCACTATGAAGCTCTAAAACTATTGCCGAGCCGGTTTCGATAGTGGCGATGCTGGAACTCGTAAGCGTATCTCTCGGGGCGATATGCTGCGTGCACGTTTCCAACCTTTTTCACGAATAACGAACAGTTGCAATTGCCTGTTAAAATGTCTTCCTGGCTGAGAGCAATTCGTCTTACTTTCCTATGCTATTATGGCGTTGAGGTATCGGGTACGTCGTACGACTACAACTTTCATCAAAGTTTGATGTTTTTTTCTCGCTCGGTCGACCAGAATCTAAGAGCTTTACGGCTATCGCTCGATTTCTCTGCGCGTTTCAAAAGGCAAACCCGAAAGCTTCATAGCTCGGAATCTGTTGGGTGTGAATGAGAGCCAGTTAACTATTCTGTTTTTTTGCTATGGGAATGCGATCTAAACTTAAAGAACGACTGATGCGGTCTGCCCTGTCTCTCTCTGGGTTTGCCCTTGGTGATGGCAGGCCAATTACGGGAGCTCATACCAGAGCTTTCGGCGCCAGTTTGGGAATGGCCGAACATCGAGGAAGGTAAAGACGCACCCGACCTTTGTATGCCATACCTCGTACATATTCATGTTAACTCTCGTTATTCCCACCAACGCTCAATTTGCCACAAGGCGCGCTCATTTTGGATCTTTGCACACAGATGGGTTTGTGCCTACAAGGCATACCATACTTGACGGTGTTATCGGCAAGGACTGTCCGATTGGGTGTGGGCAATACGGAACTTGCAATCCGGTACCCGCAACTTTTTGCCCATGCGATCGAGCCGCAAGAAGCGAGAATATGAAGAGCGTTCGCACTTTTCACGCGTGCCGGCGAGGATGGCGTGTCTTCTCCCTGCGGTTGTTCTCTGCGAATAGTCAAAGCTCAACTAGACGGAAAAGGCGCTCACTTATTCTGCGTGCGCCTAGAGTGCTATGGCGTTCTCACGCTCACTTCCAGTGCTCCTGCAACGACCTTCTGAGCGAAGTTTCTGCCGCCTGGTCCTTTTGGCCTGACGTTTTAAGTGAATGTACTGGCGTTTAGTTCCGTAGAGCCTGTTGCGTCCTCCTGAGTGACGATTCCGTTGAGACGCGTGAGGAACAACTCTCCCCATGTACGCAGGCAGCTGCGCGGGCTTGTGCCACTCACCCTAATAGGTCGCCTTGTCGGGTGTGTGGCGGTCCCTCCTCGACTCCTCTGGGAAATTTGGCTTGTGCTTAAGGAGCTTTCTGCTTGCGGGTTGTCGGTGCTTTTCCAGGAGCTCGGACGCTGCGATTGCTTGCCACACAGAACCGGTCCTGACTGCAGCCAACTTCTTGCGCCAGCATGCCGCGTGGTGAGTCTGCTACAGACCTTGACTGCAGCCAAAATCTTGCGCCAGCGTGTTGCGTGGTGAGTCTGCTTCGGGCCAAGCTGAGTGTTGGAGTGCCACGTACAACATCAACACATCTACCCACGGCTTGCCGAACATCCTGAAGTGAAGCTTCACATTATGTATGTGTTTGTGCGTGCCGTGCACCTGGGTTCCCTATGATAAGGTATTGTAGTGAGCTGACTTTCGTTGGCATGCCTCGATTTGTTTGGTGTGTGCACAGCGGCTTGCCTTTCCCCCTTTCAACTTGACCCGGCCAGAGCGCCAACATGGATTTTTTTCATGGGGACTTGCATGTCGAAGATCATGAGTTCCGGGACACCAAGCAAGCCCAGGCTCTTGCTGTGATTTGCTTGATATTTTGTGATTGTGGCTTCAAGGCGGTCCTCAAATCTCTAAGCGTGTGGCATCACGTCATGGTCCCACCCTATTCGTGCATGCTTATATCTCATCCTCGAGGGTGGTGGTGGGCTGGCT
Organism: Cymbomonas tetramitiformis; assembly: GCA_001247695.2. Taxonomy (NCBI): domain Eukaryota; kingdom Viridiplantae; phylum Chlorophyta; class Pyramimonadophyceae; order Pyramimonadales; family Pyramimonadaceae; genus Cymbomonas; species Cymbomonas tetramitiformis. Next base: position 21,733 of record LGRX02005627.1, read on the forward strand.
TCGGCTGTGGCATCTTGTCATGGTCCCACCCTATTCGTTGCATCTTATATCTCATCCTCGAGGGTGGTGGTGGGTGGCTTCGGTTGTGGCATCTTGTCATGGTCCCACCCTATTCGTGCGTGCTTATATCTCACATCCTCGAGGGTGGTGGTGGGCTGGCTTCGGTTGTGGCATCATGTGCATGGTCCCACCCTATTCGTGCGCGTGCTTACATCTCATCCTCGAGGGTGGTGGTGGGGTGGCTTCGGTTGTGGCATCTTGTCATGGTCCCACCCTATTCGTGCGTGCTTATATCTCATCCTCGAGGGTGGTGGTGGGCTGGCTTCGGTTGCGGCGTCTTACGCTGTTTGTGGTTAAAGCACACACATATACACACGTTTGGTTTTGAAATCCGTCGCCCAAAGCAAGGGTACATAGTGCAGCCGATATATTCAAGCTACTTGGTGCCAAAGGAAACGGTCAAAGGACAAAGCCAAATACATGCATGTCATAAACCCTAAAATCTCTTGAGACGGCTTTCGAGCAGGAAGGGTGGTGGACCCGAGCACAAGCTTGGTGGTGGGGAGATGGTTTGGGCAGCTCGGGGGGTAGAGTTGAACTGGCTTCGGAGACAAAGCATCCGTGTGCGGGCAGTGCAGTTGATGAGGTACTCAGATGGCTCAGTGATGCTGAGGGGGTCCCGTTCTCCACTAGTAAGCTCCGGGAAATCTAGACCGAGGTGTGTGGTGATTCCTTTGATCCCCGTGTGGGTACGCAATTCAACCGATCTTATGTGGTCACATGGTGCCAATGGGGGCACCGCAGGTGATGGTGCACAAGAACGGCCACACTTATGCCACCGAATTCGATATGTGGTCTGAAATGCATGAGGGGCGCTTCGATAAGGAAATGGCGCTGTGGTTTCAAACCAACCAAACCTGGAACAGCGCGGCCTTCGGGGCACTTCCCCTCCCCCAGGTGAGAAACTGAATTCCCCAATATTCATTTTCCCAGCCTGGCCGTGGAGGGGGAGTTGCCAGGCGCCTCACACGCCCCTCTCCTTAAACACTTTCGGATTGGTGTGGTGAGTAGCATCTCTGGCGTGCGGGCCCTACCCTCGCACCTTTGCATGGCGGTGCGCTCCCCAGCGCCAGTCCTTTGACACACCTGGTGACCTGAACCTGGTAACACTCCTGGTGACCTGAACCTGGTAACACTCCTGGTGACCTGAACCTGGTAACACTGCCGGCAATCTGAAGGGCAGATCTTATCACTCCCGATCATCCCTCACGGTGCACACTGAGGCTTTCGTCATATCAGTCCCGCAACTGTGCCGTGCGTGAGCTGGTTGATATCTGCCGAGGTCTTCCTAGATTGCGGGCCCGGGGCCTTCATGTGAGGCCAGGTAGGTTCGGCCAGCTGTGCTCGGACAATGTGTCGCGCTCAGAGCTTTTTTTATCTGCAGGCGATTGGAGTGCCATTGGAGAGGGCGGCGGCCTGAGGTCCTTTTTGTTTTTGAGAAGAGGCGGAGTGTGGGAAACATCAACGATCTCAACACGACAACCCGCCTTGAGGAGACGGAGGATACCCTCGCCACGTGGCCCCTGAGGAAGAGAGAAATATGCTGGAGGGATGCGCCAGAGGATGTGGGGCTAACCGGGCGAGGGGTGTGGGAGTGGGTGGGCTGTGTGGGGGTTCAGAATGATGTGATGCATGGAGGCAAGTCGTACTACACACCGTGTGATGCAAGAAGTAAGTGTCATCAACGCCGGCTCTACCGCGGAAGCGGTGGGCGTCGCCATTTTCTTGCCTGTAATGCCTAAGTTCTCGGCAAGCACAGACTGCAGGCTGCAAGGCTTAACATTCAGGGAGAGGGAGAGAAGTTGCATGGCTTAACAGTTGCGAAAGCGAGAAGCCTTCGGTCCAGCCGCCAAGATGGGTTGGTATAGGGAGCAGGTGCTCTTGATTCCTCCTGAAGCAGCGGCGGAAGGGGGCGAGGGGTTGGTCTGGGCGCAGCTCCCAAAACATGCGAGTGTGCTCGCCAGTGTGAGGATGCCGGCATCACCTTCTTCAATGAAACGTTCTGTGTGAACGCAGGTGGGCACCCACATGCCCTCCGGCTACCTTCAGTTTTCAAGGGTTCGTGAAAGTGGGTCGGGAGTGATGACAGGAGCAGGGAGGATGATAGCAAGGGGATCGATGAGAGGCAAAGGGCTGAAATCAGGGCATCGGGGTGATGATAAGGCTGGCGGGAATAACCAGAAGAACGTCAATGCCAGGAGCTAGGGTGAGGGTGGTGACAGGGTGGGGCGTCATGATAGGATTGTAGGTTGATGATAAAGCGGAACTGCTCCAGGCCCTTGAGTTGCTGGAAACTGTGATGTGAGTGGCGGCCAGCCCGACGCACCAGCTCGACATGCTCGATGATTTCTGAGAGGTCAATATGACGTGTTGAATTCGGAGCGCCCAGCTCGTCGCGCCAGCGGGACATGCTTGTATGGCGTGGCAATTGGGGTGATTGGGAGGACCAATTGACGATGCAGCTTGGGATGTCGTCCCGACTGGCTGACAGCATGCATACACGCTCGCTGCCACGCTGATAACAGAACCCTTGCAAGCTGGACGGATACTCTTACTTTCATAAGAGATGAAGAGCGTGCTTCCCTCTCGCATTTCTTGCTTGAAAGTACGCGGTCAGAAGGCCTCGCGGATGGTTCCTGCAGGGCGCAGCTCCGTCACTGCTGGCTCGAGTGATCCCTCAGAGGCTCTGGAGCGGGGTGGGAGGGGCGGCAGCGATGGAAGTCGTATCCGCCCTGGATCCTTGTGCCGGCCTCCGCCACTGTAGCTACCACGGCTCGTACGCTCGTCATCTCCGTGCTTCTCTCTTTCCAGCCACGATTGCACCTGTGAAGTGTGCTTCGTATTGCCGCGCATTGCAAGCCAAACCCCCACGCCCTCCTCCTTCTTGCTGCCCCTTGGGATCTCGTCGCTGCCTCTCGAGATCTCGTCGCTGCCCCTTGGGATCTCGTCGCTGCCCCTTGGGATCTCGTCGCTGCCTCTCGAGATCTCGTCGCTGCCCCTTGGGATCTCGTCGCTGCCCCTTGGGATCTCGTCGCTGCCTCTCGAGATC